>JASCRA010620356.1:0-10684 GCA_030264435.1 Desmognathus imitator
TTCCGATGTCACTCAGCTACTGCTAGAGCTGTCGGGAAACCACGCCTTAGATTTGGCCATACTGAACTCCATTTACGGGAAAATCAAGGCCTGGATGGACAAGAACTCTATGTGCCTCAATGGCAAAAAAACAGAGTTAATGATATTCGCATCCAAAACCTCCCTAAAGAAACTGGGCCCCACCTACGAGTCCTTCCCCATCGACAACACTGACATCAAAGTCGTCTACAAAGTGAAGACACTGCGGGCCTACCTGGACTCAACCCTATCAATGATACCTCACGTAAGCAATCTGGTCAAGCCGTCACACTACCACTTCAAACTCCTAAGACAGATAAGCCCCTTCCATCAGAAAAGAACTGTGCGTCCCTGGCTAGGGCAGTGATCCTCCCCCACCGGGAAATTTGCAACATGGCTCCTAGCAAACACCACAGCTGCAAACCTGGCAGAGCTCCAGGTTATACCAAATGAAGCAATCCGGATCATAGGTTCCATTCCAAGACGGAATCACCTCTCCCCAAAAAGAAGAGAACTGCAGTGGTTGCCTATTGCTGAGCGAGTAAAATTCAAACTCCTTGTGACTTTCTGATGGCTGAGAGCAATAACGATGGACGCCAGTTGCAGATATAATAATGGATTTTTATTTTGTCCCTCAAGGATGCTTTTCCCTCGGGGGTTTTTCAGCAATAATGTTCTTAGGATACCCCTTGACTTTGGGGTCAGGTCGGCTGGATACGCCGAGCGGTTAAACCAACAAAGAAATGAAATTTCTTTAAAGAAATTAAAGTTCTGGGTCTGGCTTGCTCACCCAGAAAGGCCACACTCGCCTTCGTTCGCTTCTGTAGCCGTCGGCTCCTTTAGCGTTGTTCCAGCGGCGCTGCTTTATCTCAGGCCACGCCAAGCTTCCGGCGTTCTCTCGGCGTCCTCTTTTCTGCCAGTACTTCTTCGGGCTAGACCCCTCTCTCCCTAAACCAAGAAACAGTGATTCAGTCTCGGATACAAGAGACCAATTGGACGCGTATGGCGTCCACCCGCTTTCTTCTCTCTTCTCTCCTCTTTCCTCCAGCTCCGTCTCCGTTCTAACTCTCGCCCTCTCCCATTCTCCCCTCACTTTCTCCTCTCTCTCCCGGAGTTCCCTCCTCCCGTCTACGTCATTCCCCCACCTCCCTGACCTACTGGTCACCTGATGGTTCGGGCTTCCCCAGGTGGCGGGGCTAGGGATTCCCTCTGGAGTGTACATCGGGGATGGGCAAGGGGTGTGTTTTCCTGAATGTTGTTTTCGCTGTGGTAAAGCTCGAGGGTTGGCTGAGGACTCTTTGGGGCACATTGCGGGATCGTCCATCCAGGAGAATGGCTCTACTTCGGAGGAACGTGTCTCAGGTAGTTCTTCTTCTTTCTCTTCAAGTACCGGTTCCCACCATGGCAGATTGTGATCCTGTGCGACTCTTCTTTTTTGTATAACAGAGTTCTGGACGGATCCTGGGGTCAACCCGTCACATAGCCAAACACGCATTGCTTGCTAGCAACAAGCAGACTTTGCCTTGGTGATTTTTCGTGTGCCTGACTTTTTGAAGCTAAGTGACTTGGACTATTCTTCCGGTACCCCATTGCACCTTTGCCGCCCGATTGTGTTTTGACCTCTTTCTCTGTATTTACCGACTTGCTACGGTTTATCCTTTTGTCTTTGGTTTTGGCTCGACTGTGTATCAGACCTTGGCGTGTTTAACGGATTGGCTTTCTCCATTTCTTTGTTGTGTTACTTTACCAAGTCGTTCAGGGCTATTGCCTTTCCTGTGTTTTCCCAAACTTTGCACTGTGCCAAATAGCGCATTTACTAATTGCGCCTAGAACCGTTATATATGGTTTCCTCCAACTGTCGTATATAGTGAGAACAGTGTGTACGTTCTCAATCTGCCTACAGCTGCACCCGGTAGGCGAGCAAGGGGGTTCTATTTGGTAAGCATATTCCTTTGTTGCAATCATTATAGCTATTAGCCCATTTAACTATTATTCTGCGGCTAACAAGTGGTTACTGTTATTTTATATCTTTCAGGTGCAGACTGACAAGGTGTCCACGCTGGTCCTTGTGAACCCCCTTTTTCCCCCTTCAGCTAGTGTTAATGGTAGCGGGGGTAAGAGGGAAGTCCAAATTTCATCACTTTCTTTGGACTCCCCGAAGGTCCAACAGGATGACAGCAGCGCCACAGGGCCAGCCACGCAGCCCAGGCTGCCGGTTGCACGCACGGCATAAACCCCACCACAGCCCGTGGCTCTGGTGAGGCACCCAGGCTTGGCCCCTCCCGATGGAGGCACTGGCCGATTCTGCAGTGTCTGGCTGACACAATGGGCCGTTGCTGATGCACGGATTCCTGGTCAGGCTGCAGGTATCGTGCGGATGATATTTCGGGCTCCCAGAGCTCCCTGCTCAAGTTGTCATTTTTGTTGCCCCCTTGTGGCCACCCCCTTAGTTTTCGAATGAGTTAAGTACAGTATATAATCAAAGATGAACGAATTTTTATTGAATACCTCGGAAATAATGTGAGTTTTGCATTCTATAAAAAGCAGCTAAACACAAAATCTCAGTGTAGGCCAATCAATATAATTCTATTGTAGCATGAATTGACAATAAAAACTGTACTCATTGTGAATACAATTAGCATATTCTTGAATGAAGTCATATGTATTGCCTATGAACCTGTTTTACAAAGCAGTTACGTTTGAGTATACGTTTGTTGTTTCCCATTGACTCCGATGGGAAACACCAAACGTACACTCAAATGTACCTTCTTTGTAAATCGGGCCCTGTATGTTTTAATATGATTTTTGAAGTAGTATGAGGAACATTTTTACATGTCTGTAAGTTCATAAAACAACAAAGATTTCTGATTAGCATATTTTCTTGTGCGTGAAGCCAAAAGTAAGATGAAAATCATTCATGTGGATTTTTCTGAGATTTATTTGGAGAGCAAAATATTTAGCATTGTTTCAAAAGGCTTGCCAATTGGCATATATCGGGTGTATTAGCTTGCCAATTAGCATATTTCTAAAACAAAAAAAGTCTCACGTATTTTTATGAGATTTATCAGGGATTATTAGGGGTTATTCAGTTAAACATTGTTCTTGGACAGATTTAAACTCCTGATACAATATTTTGGGAGCAGAAGGTCAAAAGTAAATTTGAAAAAAATCATTTATTGTGGGTTATCATTTTCAACATTGTTTTTGGCTTGAATTCAACTCTTAGAACAATTAGTATATATAATTAGCATATTTCAGATGCATGAAGCCACAAGTAAGAGAAATTCAACCCTAGGAAACGCAGGCATTTATTACATTGAATGTAAATTTAAAGAGTTTGTAAATAAATGCAAAACACCTACTGAAATTGACTTTTTATTATTAAACAATGTACTTAATATGCAAATATCTTCATTTGGTTTTTTATTCGCCTCCTGCAATCTGCGATTCCAGAACTTCAAAGAGCTCCTGCTCCAGTTGTTCAATTCGACTGCGAGTTGTCAAATCCCAAGAGAAGCGGTCAGGAGGGGGGACCAAATAGGGGGAGAGACAAAAGGAAACATTCAAAACATTGAAAGAGTTGCATCCGAGACGGCACCATAGCAAATGTAGGCACTAAAACACCTCAAACATTCACATATTCTATATATTAAACAAGTAGTCTTCAAACTAATGCATGTCTGGGTGGGCAGTGAGGTTCTGCCAATGCTGAAATAGTTACAATTTAGTTGAAAAGTGCCAGAGTATTAGCAGTGCCGGAATGTTGAGGGTCCCTGACAAAAATATTTTGTTCATTAATTTCTCAGTGTGGAATCTCTCTCTATATATAAAGAGCCTGTATCTGGCTGCGTCTGAAGCTGAAAGCACTGCCACCTGGTGGTCAGGAAGCGAATTGCACCCATGCCGGTTCAGCGGGTGCAGATTCTAGACTTCGCTTGGTGTTCTGTGTTCCATTTGGCACAGCTGAATGGAACACAGAACACCAAAAGAAGTCTAGAATCTGCACGGGTGTAACCTTCAGGCTTCTGCCCGTCGGATGAGGGGCTGCTTCTCTAATAGGTTATAAAGAAGACTATACTAAAGCAAAACACACATTCATATAATCTGTATACTAAGCACACACACAAACTCACAAACTCTATATATTAAATAAACTCATACAGGAAGTATTTATGCTAGACTGATATACACAATCTTACAATACAGTAAATGTAAGTGCTAAACCAATATACGCATTCACATATATGACATAAAAAACTAACTCACTTATTCACATTTACACCAACTCAACTCATACAAACAGTCCTTGAATTGTACTTCCAGCTTTGGATGTTTGACAAAGTATTGAAGTACTGTTTGATAATTAACACAAGTGGGTGTGGCAATTGTGGGCCATAGGAGGGTGATTTGTCAACCTGGATGTTTTTGGACACAGGGAATTGGCATTTTCCAAGTGGTTAAGACATGAGCACACCTTTGCTCATGTCACATGTGATTCACACACCAGAGAAAACTTCTGCAGTTTACCACAGGTCACACACAGGATCCTGACACATTGAGGGAGTGCATGGAGGAACCTGTTACATACCAAGCAAATACAAATCATATTGCAGACTGATTAAACCACATTACTTCACATATTCGAACATCTCAAAGCATGCTGCAGCTGGAACCAACCATAGCAACCACCCAATGCAAAAGAATCAACGGGCAGGCAGAACTATGCAGCATAATGCTGACCAACCCACAGTGTACCATCCAATGAAGCTGCATCATGCAGGATCCCATTGCAAACGAAGAACATATGAATAATATCGCAGATCACAGCAGCTGCTCAATGAAGACTCGACATGATGGAAGCAACAGCATGCCAACACAAGACTGCACTGTGCAACAGTCCGACCCAACTAAACAGATCCAACTATGGAATAACATGGCAGAAAGTGTCAATGTAGCATACCAAGTAAAGAATGGTACATGCTGCAGCCTGACAAAGCCAAACTCCCCATTCGATAAAGAACCATCTTGAAGACACAGAATACCAAGCTTCATGCCGCAGGTTGACCAACCATAGAAACTGCTCAACAGTGAGCCGTCACTGAAAAACAAGCCACATGTCTAACTATCTCCAGAACAGATTCACAAAAACTAGTACTGCAACCAATCAATCAGTCAAATTTATTTTGGCCTATAAACCATAAAATTGTTTAAAAAAAACAGTACACTACTTATTATAATAATTGGAATATGATACAAAAATTAAATCTATAAATTAAAAACAGCAACATAAGGTTAAAAATGAAAGTACCAAAAAGCAAGGAATACAGACCAACATGCCACCAAAAAGCTTGGACACTTAAAATCTCTTGTATAGAATTTATCAGATACAGGTCATTCAGATTAAGGAGATATAACATTAGCACTGAAACCATTCCACCACATGGAAACAACTCAACCCACCAGGGACATTCCTTTATTATGCATTGCTCAGCGTGCCCTTCATAGATTAGTCTGTGTGTCACTGTAAAAATCATACAATTTCAACACAACCTTTGAGGGAAATGCAGAGACTGGTACCCAGTGATTTAGAGAACCCCTGATACTACTTCAAAGTGTCCAGGAAGTGTAAGCAGTGAATGCATATCCCAAGACAGGGGACATCCACTTATACCTATCACATTTTGGTAGTAGTGGTGCTTCAGATGGGCACGAGGCACATGCAGGGAACATTACGTCTGTGATGCTGGAGTCCCAACGCCTACGTGGTCCATCAGTGGATATCCCACTATTGTCCTGAGGGGAAATCATGAATTTGGTGCTGCTAAATTATGGTTATGTGTGTCAGCAAACCCATCGAAATACAGGACAACCATCCCGGCATCGCTCACACTCTAGGGCTGTTGGAGTTTTGTGCCACCGCTATGGTGGCTAAACCTTACCAATTGCTCTCATATCTTGACTTTTTTAAGTCGGTCTGCGCTTTTTCCAGCTTTTTTTGCACGTGCCCCAAGTTGCTTTTTAAAACATGGATCTGGCGTTTGAGGTTTACTACCTCTGCGTCAGCCTGTAAGGGAAGATATGAAGAAAGGATTAATGACAGAAGAACAAAAAGCAAAGGAAGGGTGTGACGTCAAAGAAATATCTATAAGAAGAACGCACGATTTGTGTCTAGGGGGCTATCATACCAACATCCTGGAATCATGAAATGCCCATACATCAATCGGTACAGTGAATCCTATAATTGTGCCTGGTCGTCCCAACAAAATATAACACATGTCAATGATGTCATACAGACTCTTAAAGTGCCAAAGAAAAAACCAACCATGATTCAAGTAACAAGGAAGTACAAAGCTTACGCTAACAAGACAAGAAGAGTGTCTTAGTAAGACTTATTTATGTATGTGACACAGTATGCAGCTGAGCGCATTACAAGAAATTTGTTCAAGGGGCATCTCAAACATGAGGGGTTGTACTTAGGCCATTATGAACTGTGGGGTACAGTTGGAACAACAAACATGAGGAGCTGCATATAGCACAACATGAGTTGTGAGATATGGTTAGTGGCAGCTGTTGGGAATCCCCTTAGATTCAGGGCAGCTGTGAGAACCCTCTCAAACACAGGGCAGCTGGTGGGAAGTCTCGGGGTAGCTATTGGGAACCCCCTCAAACACAGATCAGCTGTTGGAAACCCCCTCAATCCCAGGCTTCTTTATGACTTTTCAAATCTGGCAGTCATAGTTCCTAACTTAATCCTTGATGAAATCCAAAGGCAGCTACTAGCTGTTATATGGAAAGACAAGGACAGACTCAATAAAAACATTCTATTGAGGGCCATGAATAGTGGTGGTCTGGGATGTCCCAATATTCGTTTGTACTATACGACTGCCCAATTATGCCCTATAGTTGAATGTATTCAATCCACCTCAGACAAACATGGGTGATTAGAGAAGGCATGGCGGTGAAACATCTATTCTCTGTGCTGTGGCTAAAGAAAACCCACATATATACAAACCCTCTATCTTAACTCTGTTACTAACTGTACTTTAAGAATCTGGGATACAGTATTTCATAAATATGGTCTTTTCTCAGACCCGGGCCTACTTACCTCTGCATTGGGAAACCCCAATTTCTCCCCTGATGAACCTGCCTTACAAGTGCTTTGAAGCTTGAAGGAATACAGACTTTCTTAAACTAGGCCATCTATTTGATTCTAGGTCCTTTGTCAAATTCTTTATTGCACGCAAAATGGAGTTTTGGCTCTCTGAAACTGACAGATTTGCGTACCAACATATTCGCCACTGGGTGATGCATCTCTCAGATAAGCAGACAGCAACTCTAACAAGACATAGGTCGAGGTCTATCTGAGGATGGCTGGTTTTTATCTAGCAAATTTTGAGCAGGTCCTCAGTTTGTATTTCCCACAAAAAAACTGGGTATAAAATATTGAAGAGATGGTACCGCATGCCAGTTAGGCACCATGTAATAGACAATTTAAGATCGGCCAATTGTTGGAGAGGTTGTGGAAGCAAAGGCTCCCTATTTCATACATTTTATGGTGGTCCTGCCCATCACTGATTTGTTTTGGGACAGGGTTCTCTATGTTATTGGGAAGATGACCCTCATTGATCTTCCCAAGGACCCCTTTGCTATTCTATTTGGTCTCCCATGTAAGTATGTACACCTGTTGTCATGAGTCGTAGTGCTCTTATCACTTCCCTGCTACTTACCGCCAAATTATGCATGGAATGCCTGAGGAGCTTTGCCATGACTCCTACTGTAGAACTTTGGAATCAGCTGATGTGGGAAGGCATCTTGATGGAACAATTCCAATGGACAAGGCTCAATAACTGGTCTACCTTTGTGGACATTTGGGCTTCATTTATTGACTTTATGAGCATGGAGGACCAAGACCTATTATGCCCGAAGAGGTTATGAGCTCTCCATATCAACTGTCTTTGGGGAAAAGTTGTTACTAAAGTGATGATGTTTGTATGGTAACACTTAAAGTGTTCTAAGCATTAATTACTCTACCCTTCTGAATGTTATCATTTAAATAGTTTGAATACAAAATCTAAAAAACCTGAAACATTTTTGGAGAATTTTTACAAATTCTACTGATATTTCCGCACATGACATTATTCTCTGTAATGCTATTTTTGATAATGTAAGGTCTGCTAATGACTTGCATTGGTGACACTGGTTTCCGTTCCAGCGTATTCTGTTAGAGTGCACCAACATCTTTTTTTTTTTGGCATTTGATGATTGGAAATTTTACAGAGGAGTGGGGACACCAATCTGATACAAATCACTTCAATCTGAACAGGGCAGTAAAGGTGCAAGGATAACACAACGGTACTAAAGCCCTTCCACTGCTGACCCTGAAGAGAGTTGAATGTATAATGTCAAGCTGCCCAGGAAAAATTGGAGTGTTTGTTTCATGTTGGCACCCAGCCCTGGAATACACAGAGTATTGGGTGCGTAATGCCATGCTGTCCTGTAATCTATGGAGTGTGGGATGTCACCCTGCCCTGGCATGCATGGAGTATTCAATATGTGAGATCAAACCCAGCTGTATTCTATAGAGTGTTGAGTGTGTGTTGTCATTTTGTTCTAAGATGCATAGAGTTTTGAGTGTGCGATGTCACCCTCTCCTAGAATTCGAGGGTTGTTCAGTGTGTGTGGTGTCAAGCTGCCCTGAAATGCACAGAGTGCTGAGTGTATGATGTTACCCTGTCCAAGAACATGTGGAATGTGGATTGTGTAATGTTACCTACTCTGTGCTTGAATGCAGGGATTGTTCAGCGTGACGTCATTCTGTCCTGGAAAGCATGAAATGCTGAGTGTGGGATGTCACCCTGTCCTGGATTGCAAATACCGCAGTGTTCAGTGTGTGATCTGATCCTGCTTTGGAATGCATTGACTGCAGGTGCACTGGTTCCTAGACTGGCAGCTAGAGGAGAGTTGGTAGAGATTAACATATTCTGCCTGATTCCCAAGTAGAGCAAAGTGGCAGGCCAGTGTTTAGCAAAAGTTCACACCACACTCTCACACCCACAGATACATGGTTATTGATTGCCCCTCACTTTACACTTCTCCAGCCTTTCTGTTCACCTCATATGCTTGCTTGGTCCAATAAAACAAAAATTCATCTCTGGCATCTTCAACACCACTACTGCCACCACAGGAGACACAGCCTCCCATCTCTCATCCGGGCATAGGAATGGTGGACCACAAGCACTCTCCCTTTCTCAGGATGGGCATTGTGACATCATAATGACATCACAAGGCCCATGAATCCATGGCTCCAGTGAATTGTGAAGCCATTTTTCCATGTAAACCGACTTCTGCTGTACCTGCAATATGAAAATAATGTCTCATTTTTAAGGATCCTGTATATTAAATCACCTCATTCACGGGAATTGATGACAGAATAGAGCGGGCAATTGCCTCCCACACAAGTATTGGCCCACATTGGCCTTTAACCTTCCTCCCCTCCTCACGCTCATTTTCACCCCTTTTTCACCCATGACTTCACATGAATACTTCTCTTTTATTCTTTCCCTCCCTCTCCCTCCTTCTCTTGATTTTATGTGTATGTACATCGGTTAGAAGCTAGTCGCTAAATCGCTATAGAAAAACGTAAATAAATAAATATGAAGCCTTTTTGTTTAAAGCCCTTTTTGCATTGTGGTTTTTCGGGGCATTTAGAGTCTCTGAGTTAGTGGGTACGAAATTTTGGGGAGGCCTTCTTTTTCAGAATGTGTTATTACTCCCCGACAAATTGAAGTTAAAAATTGGTTTTTCCAAAACAGACCAAAAGGGAACGGGGACCATGGTTTGCCTGTTTCCGGCAGAGGACAAAAGGATTTGCCCAGTTTTTCAGTTGAACAGTTTTTTAGAGTTTAGAGGGAAACAAGATGGTCTAGTTTTCAGACATGTGGATGGGAAGGCAGTTAACAGCGCACAGGTGTTGGGGGTGTTAAGGAAATGTTTGATGGCCTTGGGTTTACCTCCAAAAGAGTTTGGGACTCATTCTTTCAGGATAGGAGCAGCAACAGCAGCTAACGGATTGGGGTTCAGCGAGAGACAATTAATGGAACTGGGTAGATGGAAGTCAGGGAAGTTTCAATTATATGTCAGGAAGTAGTTCTTTATGTAATTATATGTTTTATTGCAGGTTTCAGAGGACAACAGAGGAAAGCGAGAGTATGGATCATTGGGCATTCAATGGTAAAGAAAGCTGGGTGGCATGCGCAGACACGCCCGTTGGGCCGGCATCTGGGATATAGTCCCCAAGCGGTGGATGTGAGCTGGTTAGGTTACAGCGGCATGCATTGGGGCCAACTACTTCCTTGGCTGGGAGAGTTAAAACTAAACAGACTCCACCCGGACCTCTTGATGATCCACCTAGGGGAAAATGACATAGGAAAGGAGACTTGTTTAAGCTTGATCAGGAGGATGAAAAGAGATTTACGAATCATAAAGGATTGGTTTCCTGGAACTAGCATCTTTTGGACTAGAATGTTGCCCAGGAGAAAGTGGAGGGGGGCTAGAGATGTGAATGCTTTAAATAAGGGTAGGAGGGAAATCAGCAGGGAGGTCTCCAAGTTTTGCAAGCTCCACGGGATAGGTGTCATCTCCCAGGTAGATATTAAGGCGGAGGTGC
>JASCRA010631443.1:0-10453 GCA_030264435.1 Desmognathus imitator
ATACAAGACCTGGAGGGTGTCATCAACGTCAGCGATGACATTCTTGTCTATGCCAAGTCGGATGCAGAACACCTTGTGAGGTTAGAAGCTGTACTTCAGAGATTGGAAGAACAGGGACTAACATTACACAAAGAAAAGTGCGAGTACGCTAAGCGTGAACTCGAGTTTTTTGGATACGTGCTGAATGCTGATGGAATTTCTGCTGATCCCAAAAAAGTGAGTGACATTAAATCTGCCCCCCCGCCTGAGAATGTGAGCGCTGTGCGGAGTTTTCTGGGTATGGCCACTTACTGTGGGCGGTTTATTCCGCACCTGGCGTCGGTTTCAGAACCACTGCGAAACCTTACTAAAGTCTCAACAAAATGGGAATGGTCCCGAGAATGTGCCCTAGCATTCCAATGTATAAAAGACAGTTTGTCTGCAGACACAACGCTGGCTTACTTCAACATGGATCTCCAGACGGAGCTGCTAGTAGATGCCAGCCCGGTAGGGCTTGGGGCGGTTCTAACCCAGAGAAATAGGCATGGGGAGGTGCTCCCCATAGCCTATGCCAGCCGTGCACTAACGAGCACTGAACAAAGGTATTCTCAAATCGAAAGAGAGGCGATTGCGGTGCTGTGGGGATGTAAACATTTTCACCTATACCTGTATGGTTTCCCGTTCCTGGTGTTCACGGATCACAAGCCATTAATACCAATTTTTGCGGGTTCAGCCCCACACCCGCCTGCCAGAATAGAGAAGTGGATGTTACAATTGCAAATATATTCATTCGAACTCAAATTTAGAGCGGGACATGACAACCCGGCTGACTTCTTGTCCCGACATCCCAGGCCGGCGACTAGGGGTGAGGCAGCTGAAGCTGAAGAAACGGAGGCGCACGTCAGGTCAGTGGTGGAAGTGGCAAGGCCCAAAGCCATTTCCCTTAACGAGCTAGTGGAGGCCACGACTAAGTGCAGGTGCATGTCCAAGACGAAGGAAACCATTGGGTCGGGGGCCTGGAACAGGTTTCTATCTAACACACATGGATTTGACAAAGACGAGAAGTCCCTCATGGAGAAACTATTCACTATCAGGGCGGAGTTATCGGTGTCAGAGGAAGGAGTGATCTTAAGAGGAGATCGTATAGTGATCCCAGAAGTGCTAGTCCCGAAGCTTCTCATACTGGCTCACGAGGGTCACCAAGGAGTGACGAAAACGACCGCGAGACTGCGACGAAGATATTGGTTCCCCAAACTTCAAGAGATGGTGGCAGACATGGTCAACACGTGCCTGATGTGCTCGGCAAGTGGGAGACATTCCCCACCTGTCCAAATAAGTACTCCGCCCAGGAGCCACCTTCCGTGGAGTGATCTATCTGCTGATTTCTGTAAAGTGTCCCCTGAACATTATCTCTTTGTGGTTCTCGACGAGTGTTCAAGATACCCTGAGGTTGAGCTTGTGCCCAACACCTCAGCTGGCGCAGTCATCCAAGCTCTGGAAAAGATGTTCGCCACCCATGGTCTTCCTAACTCCATAAGGAGCGACAATGGTCCACCTTTCAGGAGCTCAGAATATAGATCATTCTTAGGGAACCTGAACATCAAAATCCGCCATGTCACCCCCTGCTGGCCGCAGGCGAATGGAGACGTGGAACGTTTCATGCGAACTTTGAACAAAGTAATACGCATTGCAAAAGAACAGAGACTGGACTGGCTTTCTGAAGTATATCGATTTCTGAGGGGGTATCGGACCACCCCCCACTCGTCAACAGCCGTGGCCCCTGGAGAAGCTCTAATGGGAAGGCAAGTTAAAGATACCATGCCGACAGTGCCCAGGGTCACACCTAGCCCCATCAATCATCAGAGAGTGGAATACCAACGGAAACAAAGGAACTGTGAAATGAGCATAGTGAGGAACTCCAAGGCCTCCAGTATCCAAGTAGGGGACTCGGTGCTACTGACGACGAGGAAGAAGTCTGGGAAGCTAGACCTCACCTTTGAGGCGAGGCCATGGAAAGTAGTTGAAAGAAAATCGACCATGGTCACTGTTGCGAGGGCCAACGAACAAGTATGTAGGAACATTTCCTTTTTCAAGAAAATATCTGACACCATGTGGAAAGAAATGTCTGGAGTGTCTGAGGCCCCTAACAGTGACCATGAGGATGACGACGACATGAATGACCTCGCAACCAGTGGGGACCCCCCTGCAGTGGCTCCACAGAACCGAGAGCCAAACCGTGGGTCTCCCGTCAGAGCACCCCAAAGGGAGATGATCTCGACGGACAGTCAAGAGCCGACCAGCCAACGGACTGGTGATAATGGAAGACAGTACAACCTGCGAAAGAATCCGGCTCCCTCGAGCCGATTGCGAGACTATTATGCCTAGAGAACAAACTGTGCTTCTTGTGAGTGTTTGTTGATTTTTCATACTAGTTGGAAAGGGATGTTATATCCAGCGTGACAGCTTACAGAGTCAGGTGGTACAGAGACGAGCGTCCTGTACCACGTGGGCTGCGTGTGAACGTAAGCCCAAGCGCGCGCAGTATAAATGTAAATAAAGTGGCGCCAAGCGCCAGTTGGAGCTGGACAGTTACCACACTGTGTCGTGTCTGTTTATTGTCTGCAAGTACGAGTGGCCTGTACTTGGCAACATAACACTGGCGACGAGGCGGGTCCGTGCCCAGGGTGCGAATACCTCGCTTGTTGTTTGTACTCGACGTGAGGCTGGGTGGAGCCGCCGCTCCCTGGTCCGGTCGGGTGTTCGTTATCTCCCCAGGTACGGGTGGAGCCGCTGCTCCCCGGGTGGGTGGACGATCTTCGTGCGGTGAGCCGCTGCTCCCCACGACACTCCAGTGTCAGCGACTGGGTGGAGCCGCCGCTCCCCAGTCCGGTGTTGTTCCGAAGTTCGGTGGGCGACTGACCCCGGAACGTCTCCTGTGGCGGGTGTGAGCCGCTGCTCCCCGTTTGCGTGGGCTAGAGGTGGGTGGAGCCGCCTGCTCCCTGCTCGGTAGCCTACGGCGAGTGTGAGCCCCTGCTCCTCGCAAAAGCGCATGCCCGCAGGTGGAGCCGCTGCTCCCTGCAGGGTGCGTGTGTGGCGAGTGGAGCTGCCGCTCCTCGCTGTGTTCCCCCCCCCTCGCTGTGCTGAAGGGTGGCTGCTGGTGGTGCTAGCGGGTGGAGCCGCCGCTCCCTGCTGTGGTGATCCTGGCGGAGGACTGGGTGCTGCACGGATTGGGGGACCTGGAACATTTGGAAGACACGTCGGTGTCGCCCAGTGGAGCAGGACTTGTTCAAGGTGAGGAAAACCCCAATATTCCTGCAACGATGAGTGCGGAAGAGCGTCCTGCGACGTTTCACCTGTCTGGGAGAGAGAGTTCTCTCAAGCCATTTGACATTTATAATGACCCATCCACCATTGGGACTCGGTGGGTCTTATGGATTGATCACTTGGAACGATTCTTTCGGTTAGACGGCATCACAGACCCAATAATGAAAAGAGACTTGTTACTCTTCCACATAGGTGATGATGCACGCAGAATTTTTAATTCACTGAAAGACACAGGTGGGGAGCGTGACTATGAGGTGGCACGTGATGCTCTCAAAGAACATTTCCTCCCGCAAGTAAACCCGGACTATGAGGACTTTAAGTTGAGGCAGATAATGCAATCCAAGAATGAATCGATTGACTCCTTTCATGCTCGTATTCGTGAAGCGTCTAAAGCGTGTGAATACGCGGACGTTGAACAGGTGATCCGGTCACAAATCATATATGGTGTGCATTCAGAGAAGCTCAGACGACAGATCATGTCTGAACCAAGGATTGCGCTGCAGAAAATGCTTCTGCTAGGGCGCCAAAGGGAGCTGGCCGATGTGCGAGCGTCAGCTATGGAATCGGCGCTCAGGAAGGTGAAGCTGGAACCTGGGGAAGCTCCTCCGATATCCCCTGCCCCTGTGGCAGCGATTCAGCGAAAACCAAGGCCCCAGAGGCAATACCCGTCAAGGTCCACGTGGACGGATCGAAGAAGCAGTGATGGCAAACAAGCCCAGTCGTGTCCCATGTGTGGAGACACCTGGCACCGAAAAGAAGTCTGCCCGGCAGTGGGCAGGGAGTGCCTTAACTGTGGTAAATTAAACCACTATGCGATTGTGTGCCAATCTCGTTCCCCACCCCCAAGGCAAGAAGGGCAGAGGAGGAAACTACGAACGAAGCGCCTAACTAGGCAAGTTGAAGTTGCTCCCGAAGACCAAGAGTGCCTGTCGTATGACGAAGAGGACGATGAGGGTGAGGAGGAAGAGTCGCAGGAAGTGGCAGCGAATGCCATCGCTGCACGTCCCAAACGGATTGCGAAAATCAGACTGATTTCATCCGTCTCTGGCAACAAGAGGAAGTTTAGGCCCAAATGCATGATCAGGATAGGTGATAGTACTCACATGGTGATTGTAGACACGGGAGCGGCGGTGAATGTGATTTCCAAAAAGTCGTTTGAATCTCTAGTGCCCAAGCCCACACTGCAACAAGCCACAGTCATCCTGATGGCATATGGCAGCTCCTCACCTCTGCCTGTGCTGGGGACCTTCATGTCACAGATACAGTATGGTGATACCTCTGCAAGAGCAAGATTTCATGTTGTGAACAGAGACACAGAGACATTGTTAGGCTGCAGATCGGCGATCAAGCTCATGATCGTCCAGTTTGCCTTTAACATTCACGAACAGACTATCTCAGAGATCCTTGAGCGCCACCCCAAGCTGTTCCAGGGCATCGGGTGCAAGAAAGGCCCTCCGGTGAAACTCCACATCGATGACAGTATCCAGCCAGTGGCTGATAAACACCGGCGAGTCCCCTTCCATCAACGGGAGAAAGTAAGGCTTGAACTGGATGAATTGGAAAGACAAGACATCATAGAAAGGGTGAAGGGCCCAACCCCATGGGTGTCTCCATTGGTGGTGGCTAACAAGCCCAAACAGCCAGATAAAATAAGAATATGTGTGGACATGCGCAAACCCAACGTAGCGATAAAAAGAGAGAGACATATCACCCCGACGGTGGACGATCTCTTGGCGGACCTCACGGGAGCCTCGGTGTTCTCCAAGCTGGACCTCAAAGCAGGGTACCATCAAATTCCCCTGCACCCTCGGTCCAGATACATCACAACCTTTTCGTCTCATGTGGGGTTACGAAGATACAAGAGGTTGAGTTTTGGGGTCAGCTCTGCAGCGGAAGTTTTCCAGAACGCAATTCGTTCTGTTATACAAGACCTGGAGGGTGTAATAAACGTCAGCGATGACATTCTGGTCTATGCAAAGTCTGATGCGGAACACCTGGTGAGGTTAGAGGCTGTCCTACAGAGGTTGGAGGAACAGGGTCTAACATTACATAAGGAGAAGTGCGAGTACGCCAAGCGTGAACTCGAGTTTTTTGGATATGTACTTAATGCAAATGGAATTTCGGCTGATCCCAAGAAAGTGAGTGACATTAAATCCGCTTCCCCGCCAGAGAGTGTGAGTGCTGTGCGAAGTTTTTTGGGCATGGCCACATACTGTGGGCGTTTCATTCCTCACCTGGCGTCTGTTTCAGAACCACTGCGGAACCTAACCAAGATTTCAACAAAGTGGGACTGGTCCCGCGAATGTGCCCTATCTTTTCAATGCATAAAAGACAGTTTGTCAGCTGAGACCACGCTGGCCTATTTTAACATGGATCTGCAGACAGAGCTGCTAGTAGATGCAAGCCCGGTGGGGCTTGGTGCAGTATTGACTCAAAGGAATCAGCATGGGGAGGTCCTCCCCATAGCATATGCCAGCCGCGCGCTGACAAATACTGAACAACGCTACTCCCAGATAGAAAGAGAGGCGATTGCAGTACTGTGGGGATGTAAACATTTTCACCTATACCTCTATGGTTTTCCTTTCCTTGTGTTCACCGATCATAAACCGCTAGTTCCCATTTTTGCGGGCTCCGCCCCACACCCGCCTGCCAGAATCGAGAAATGGATGCTGCAGCTACAAGTGTATTCGTTCGAGCTCAAATTCAGGGCAGGACATGACAACCCTGCTGATTTCTTATCCCGGCATCCCAGGCCAGCAACCAAGGGTGAGGCGGCTGAGGCTGAAGAAACAGAGGCACACGTCAGGTCAGTGGTGGAGGTGGCCAGGCCAAAAGCCATCTCCCTTGACGAGTTGGTTGTGGCCACCGCTAAATGCAGGTGCATGTCCAAGGCGATAGAAACCATTGGGTCAGGGGCCTGGAACAGATTTCTATCTTTAACACACAATTTTGACAAGGATGAAAAGACCCTCATGGAGAAACTGTTCTCTATCAGAGCAGAGTTATCGGTGTCAGGAGAAGGTGTACTACTACGGGGGGAAAGAATTGTGGTCCCAGAAGTGCTAGTCCCAAAGCTTCTCATACTGGCTCATGAGGGTCACCAAGGGGTGACAAAAACCACTGCACGACTTCGACGAAGATATTGGTTCCCCAACCTCCAGGAAATGGTAGCGGACATGGTGAACACGTGCCTGATGTGCTCGGCGAGTGGGAAACCTTCCCCGCCTGTCCAGATAAGTACTCCCCCACGGAGCCACCAGCCGTGGAGTGATCTGTCTGCTGATTTCTGTCAAGTGTCCCCAGATCACTACCTTTTTGTGGTTCTTGATGAATGTTCAAGGTACCCAGAAGTAGAGCTGGTGCCCAACACCTCAGCTGGCGCAGTCATCCAAGCTCTAGAGAAGATGTTCGCCACTCATGGTCTTCCTAACTCCATAAGGAGCGACAATGGTCCACCTTTCAGGAGCACTGAATATCGATCCTTTTTAGGAAATCTGAACATAAAGATCCGACATGTCACCCCCTGCTGGCCGCAAGCGAACGGGGATGTTGAGAGATTTATGCGGACATTGAACAAGGTGATACGTATTGCAAAAGAACAGAGACTGGACTGGCTTTCTGAGGTGTACAGGTTTCTGAGGGGATACAGGACCACTCCCCACTCATCCACGTCGGTGGCACCAGGTGAAGCTTTGATGGGAAGGCAAGTTAGAGATACCATGCCAGCCATGCCTGGGAGGGCACCCAGCCTCATAAATCATCAAAAGGTGGAATGTCAAAGAAAGCACAAAAACAGTGAGATGAGTATCACAAGGAATTCCAAACCCTCCAGCATACAAGTAGGGGACTCGGTGTTGATATCGACAAGGAAAAAGTCTGGGAAACTAGACCTCACGTTTGAGGCAAGGCCATGGAAAGTAGTGGAAGTGAAGTCGACTATGATCACCGTTGCACGTGCTAATGAACAAGTATGTAGAAACATCTCCTTTTTCAAAAAAATATCTAACACAATGTGGAGAGAAATGTCGGGAGTGTTGGATGCCCAAGACAGTGACAATGATGATGACCACATGGATGACCTCCTGATCAGCGTGGATTCACCTGCACCAGTGCAGCTGAGTCCAGAGCCTCCCAGCGGGCCTCATGTGAGGACATCTACAAGTGAAAGGACCCCGACTGTCAGTCAGGAGCCGATCAGCCAACGGACAGTAGATGCTGGCAGAAAGTACAACTTAAGGAAGAATCCTGCCCCTTCGAGTCGACTGAAGGACTATTATGCTTAACGAGCATGCCCTGGTTTTTGGTTACTAGTTGTATGTTTTTTTATTCCAGTTGGAAAGGGATGTTATATCTGGTTAACAGCATGCAAGGTCATGTGGTACAGCGACGTGCGTCGTGTACCACATGGGCTACGTGAGAACGTAAGCCTCTGAGCGCGAGATATAAAAGGAAATAAATTGGCGCCAAGCGGCAGTTTGGAGCTAGACAGTACAGCGGTTGTGTCGTGTCTGTTTTACTGTGTGCAAGTACGTGTGGCCTGTACTTAGCAACATAACACTGGCGACGAGGCGGGTCCGTGCCCCGGGTGCGTGTACCTCGCTTTGCTGTAGAACTCGACGTGAGGCTGGGTGGAGCCGCCGCTCCCTAGTCCAGTCGGGTATTCGTCTGTTCCCCAGGTACGGGTGGAGCCGCTGCTCCCCGGGTGGGTGGACGATCTTCGTGCGGTGAGCCGCTGCTCCCCACGACACTCCAGTGTCAGCGACTGGGTGGAGCCGCCGCTCCCCAGTCCGGTGTTGTTCCGAAGTTCGGTGGGCGACTGACCCCGGAACGTCTCCTGTGGCGGGTGTGAGCCGCTGCTCCCCGTTTGCGTGGGCTAGAGGTGGGTGGAGCCGCCTGCTCCCTGCTCGGTAGCCTACGGCGAGTGTGAGCCCCTGCTCCTCGCAAAAGCGCATGCCCGCAGGTGGAGCCGCTGCTCCCTGCAGGGTGCGTGTGTGGCGAGTGGAGCTGCCGCTCCTCGCTGTGTTCCCCCCCCCTCGCTGTGCTGAAGGGTGGCTGCTGGTGGTGCTAGCGGGTGGAGCCGCCGCTCCCTGCTGTGGTGATCCTGGCGGAGGACTGGGTGCTGCACGGATTGGGGGACCTGGAACATTTGGAAGACACGTCGGTGTCGCCCAGTGGAGCAGGACTTGTTCAAGGTGAGGAAAACCCCAATATTCCTGCAACGATGAGTGCGGAAGAGCGTCCTGCGACGTTTCACCTGTCTGGGAGAGAGAGTTCTCTCAAGCCATTTGACATTTATAATGACCCATCCACCATTGGGACTCGGTGGGTCTTATGGATTGATCACTTGGAACGATTCTTTCGGTTAGACGGCATCACAGACCCAATAATGAAAAGAGACTTGTTACTCTTCCACATAGGTGATGATGCACGCAGAATTTTTAATTCACTGAAAGACACAGGTGGGGAGCGTGACTATGAGGTGGCACGTGATGCTCTCAAAGAACATTTCCTCCCGCAAGTAAACCCGGACTATGAGGACTTTAAGTTGAGGCAGATAATGCAGTCCAAGAATGAATCGATTGACTCTTTTCATGCTCGTATTCGTGAAGCGTCTAAAGCGTGTGAGTACGCGGACGTTGAACAGGTGATCAGGTCACAAATTATATATGGTGTGCATTCAGAGAAACTCAGGCGCCAGATCATGTCTGAACCGAGAATTGAGCTGCAGAAAATGCTACTGCTAGGTCGCCAGAGGGAACTGGCAGATGTGCGAGCGTCAGCTATGGAATCGGCGCTCAGGAAGGTGAAGATAGAACCGGGGGAAACGCCCCCAATATCCCCTGCCCCTGTGGCAGCGATTGAGCGCAGACCAAGGCCCCAGAGGCAATCCCAGTCAAGGTCCACATGGACAGATCGAAGGAGAAGTGAGAGCAAGCCAACACAGCAATGTCCCATGTGTGGTGACACGTGGCACCGTAAAGAAGTCTGCCCTGCAGTGGGCAGAGAGTGCCTCAACTGTGGCAAGTTGAACCATTATGCCATTATGTGCCAATCTCGCTCTCCGCCCCCAAGACAGGATGGGCGGAGGAGAAAGCTACGCACAAAGCGCCTGACAAGGCAGGTGGAAGTCACTCCAGAAGACCAAGAATGCCTGTCGTATGACGAAGAGGATGAAGAGGGTGAGGAGGACGAGTTGCAGGAAGTAGCCGCGAATGCCGTCTCTGCACGTCCCAAACGGATTGCAAAAATCCGACTAATTTCCTCTGTCACGGGCAATAAGAAGAAATTCAGGCCGAAGTGCATGATCAGGATTGGTGATTGTACCCATATGGTGATTGTAGACACGGGAGCGGCGGTGAATGTTATTTCAAAAAAGTCATTTGAGTCACTGGTGCCTAAACCCATGCTACAACCAGCCACGGTCATCCTGATGGCATATGGCAGCGCATCTCCCTTGCCTGTGCTGGGGACTTTCATGTCGCAGATAAAGTACGGTGATGACTCGACGAGAGTGAGGTTTCATGTTGTAAATAGAGACACAGAGACATTGTTAGGCTGCAGGTCAGCCATCAAGCTCAGGATTGTCCAATTTGCCTTTAACATTCACGAACAGACTATCTCTGAAATTCTTGAACGCCACCCTAAGCTATTCCTGGGTATTGGGTGCAAAAAGGGCCCTCCGGTGAAACTGCACATTGATGACAGCATCCAGCCGGTGGCTGACAAACACCGGCGTGTACCATTCCATCAAAGAGAGAAAGTGAGGCTGGAGCTTGATGAATTGGAGAGACAGGATATCATAGAGAGGGTGAAGGGCCCTACCCCCTGGGTGTCCCCGTTGGTCGTGGCTAACAAGCCCAAACAGCCTGACAAAATAAGAATATGTGTGGACATGCGCAAACCCAATATTGCAATAAAGAGAGAAAGACATATCACCCCGACGGTAGACGATCTATTGGCAGACCTCACAGGAGCATCAGTGTTCTCAAAACTGGACCTCAAAGCAGGGTACCATCAAATTCCTCTGCACCCTCGATCCAGATACATCACAACCTTTTCGTCTCATGTGGGGCTCCGAAGATACAAGCGGTTGAGTTTTGGAGTTAGTTCTGCAGCTGAAGTGTTTCAGAACGCGATCCGGTCAGTGATA
>JASCRA010642527.1:0-10422 GCA_030264435.1 Desmognathus imitator
ATAAGACTTAGGCCCTGATTACGAGTTGGCGAATTGATGGTAAAACCGATGGTGCCTGCATATATACATACATACACAATTAGTTTAACGTACAGCTCGCCCTCAGGCCTCAGCGTACCCATTCGTCAATACCAGGTCAGCATCCAAGAGACAAGCCATAAAAAATAAGTGTTCCGGCAACAGGTTAGTCATATGTTAAGGTAAAGGCTCACGTCACACCGGCAAACAGGTGAGTCTTCAGCCCCTTCCGGAAAGCCTCCATGGATTCCAGAGATCGCAAGGAAGCGGGCAGAGAATTCCACAGAGTAGCCGCTTGGGCAGGGAAGGATCTACCACCAAACGTGGCCAGTTTAAAGCGTGGTGGAACCAATCTGCGCTCCACCTCTGACTAAGCGATCATGCCGGTTTGTGGACTTTGATGGTTTCGGCCAAGTATGGCGGGGCTAAGTCATGCACACACTTGAAAGCCATTGTACCAATTTTATGTTTAATGCGTAGTTCTACAGGGAGCCAATGTAGCCCACGCCTGGCCTCTGAGATATGTTCACGGCGAGCAGTCCCTGTAACGGCTCTAACCGCGTTGTTTTGGACAACTTGAAGTGTGTTGATTACCTTCTTGTCCACTCCTGCCATAAGACTATTGCAGTAATCAATTCTAGAGTTAATGAGTGCCCCAGCCACTCTGGCCATATTTTTGGTAGAGATAAACGGTTTCATTTGTTTGAGGAGTTTGATTATATAGGCGCATGATGATTTGGTTTTCAATGCCTGCTTCTGCATACTGAGGTTCAAGTCAAGCTCGATGCCCAATGTCTTTACTGCTTTTGACGTGGGAATGGTACAGCCCTCAATAATGAATGCGTTGTATTCAGGGGACAAAGATTTGGTCTTGACCCTGGTGCCAAGTGCCAGAATCTCTGTCTTGCCTCCATTCAAAGCCAGTTGGTTGATCGCCATCCACTTTTGTATTAGATCATAGATCTGGGCGATACGGGCTGAGTCTGTTGCATACACACCAGAGAGTGGTAAGAAGATCTGTGTATCATCGGCATAGTTTGCGAAGCCCACCCCTTCATGATCCAGAGCGTCAAACAAAGGACAGGTGTACATATTATACAGGGTTGGGGAAAGACAGGAGCCCTGTGGTTCGCCTCTGGTCAGAGGGGTGGGCTTCGCCGAAGCTACACCGATACTAACTCTGGCGGTTCGTTCGTTCAAGAACAATTTGACCTAACCAGCAGCTGCCTTAGAAAAGCCAAAATTTAGTGTTAGGCATTTGACCAGGAGATCATGGTCCACAAGGTCAAAAGCTGCACTCAGGTCTAGCAATAATAGGAGGGCTGGGTCACCTCTGTCTATGATTTTCAGGAGACAATTTTTAAGATCCAGGAGGGTGTATTCTGTCCTGAAACCACGACAGAACCCCGACTGCCTGGGATTCAGCAGTTCAAATGTATCGAGAAATTCTTGAATCTGAATGAAGGCTAATTTATCTAAAATTTTTAAAATAAAGGAGACATTGGTAATCGGTCTGTAGTTCAATGGATCAAGTGGATCCAGACCTGCCTTTTTTTAAAAGTGGTGTGATCCACGATTCTTTAAAAGCCATAGGAACAATAGACAATTTAAAAGAAAGATTTACAAGGTGAGTTAAAATAGGTGCCAGTACATCCAGAGATTTTTGGATTAGTTCGGCAGTACACACGTCCCCCTTATGGGTTTCATTTTTAAAACCGTATCAATGACCTCAGAAATGGTAACCGGGCGAAAGGAGAACGAGGGGACAGGGTTTATGCGTGGTTTTCCCAGTTCCTCCACATACTTATCAGTATTAAGAGGAAGGGCTTTGGACCTAGTAGCTATGGTTTGCACATGCTTGTCGATCTTGCCGAAAAGGGCGTCCTGCACTGACTGGCACCACTCCTCCGAAGCTGTGTTCATCTCCTGCTCAAAAACCGGTTTCTCAAACTCTTTAACGATCTTGAATAGCTCTTTGGCATTGGAGCTAGCAGTCAAGATCCTAGAGTTGAAGAACTCAGCTTTGGAATCGACAATTCTTTGCTTGAATTGCCTAGCAGCGAGTTGTAGGCCGCTTTTGAAGCGTCGGAGGGGTTCCTGCGCCAGCTGGACTCGGCTTTCCGTTTTAAAGATCTGGCCTCCAGGATATGCTCGGAGAACCATCCCTTGCTCCTAACCTCAGGTTTTATGACTTTCAACTTCTCTGGGGAAAATCTGTCAGTTGTGTTGTTTAACAGTTCTCTTAACCCGCATGCTAGGGTGTTAATGTTGTTCAGACCTAAAAGCATGTCAATGGAGGGCTGCAGGGCCTCCATAAAGAGTGCAGGTATGTTATTTTTGTGTTAAGTCTCGGCAAAATCTCTCTAGGACAGACAGCAACTCGAGGGAGAGTAAGACCCTAATCAAGGAATGGTCCGACCACCCGCAGGGAGACACATCCGTATGAGCGACTTCCACGGTGTGTGTGAGTATCCAGTCGAGTGTGTGTCCCAATTCATGGGTTGCATGAGCAATGTGCTGGGTGAAGCCCATTGCCTCCAGGGCTGCTAAGAGGGCCGCACCTTCGCCATCTGTAGTATCATTAGCCCAGTAATTAAAGTCCCCAAAAATCAGGAATTTAGATTTAGAGCTGAGATGAGTGGAAATCAGGCTTAAAAGTTGATCCTTAACCTCTTCTGTGCTGAGAACATATATATACATCCGAAATGTAGCAAAATGTTGCAACCTGAACCAAAGTTTAAATGGGATTTGCCATTAGCTAATGAAGCCCAATGGCAGCAGCTAAGGGGTTAAAGGAGGGCAGGTCCGGGAGAGGTCTGTAAAGCAGTAGACAAGTGACTGAGCTATTGGGGTCAAGGGCCATTTTAAAAAGAATGTGTTCACAATTATCAATTGATTCAGAGGGAATGATATGTGAGGCCCACTTGTCACGCAATAAAACTACAACACCTCTGCCCACACCGCACGCTCGACCAGCACGGAGCAGCTTATAACCTGGGGGGTGGCTAATTGAGCAGCAAAGTTTGAAGCTTTAGCCAGCTGTTGACAGTCACGCTTACCACGAAATGCGGAGGTGACAACAGGAGTAAAAAAAGATGCAACGTGGAAATTTACAAAGTGAATGTGCAGTGACACAGCGGTAGCAGCAATTTCAATTAGTAAAAAATTATTTTGACAAATATTGGCAGTCACGCTTGCCGCAAAAAGCGGGGGTGACAACAAGAGCAGAGAAAAATGTGCAATAGCACAGTAATGACAACCGTTAGACTGCTGTTAATGGTCACGCTTTCCGCAGAACGCGGGGGTGACAACAAAAGCAGAGAAAAATGTGCAATAGCACATTTGACAACAGTTAGACTGATGTTGGTAGTCACGCATCCAGCAAAACAAAGAGAGAAAGTGCTGTACCAGGTCACAACACACCAAAGCTTCAGCTGCCAACCATAAATGCAAACAATTATTATTTATTGCACTAACCATGCCAAACAGAAACAGTAATGACCTATAACTCCTGCTTGAGTACAAACATATATATATGAGGCATGCAAGAATGGTCAACCAAACTTAATGTCTGCTTAAGTACTGAATACTTCAGGATGAGGCTTGACACACATGTGATGTTGCCAACAGGCTGTTGCTATAGAAACTACTAAGACAGCAAACTTCAGGGTTTTTCCTGTTTAAAAGAACCCAGAGACTAAAGCCCCTAGCCGGGTTGGAACACTTCCGGCAGCAATGAGCCTGCGTGTGGCGGCAGCAGCAGACAGGTAATGAATGCGGTCAGCACGTTCGTGCCTTAAGCACTTTTGTGTCCAACAGCTGAGCAGGGGAGGTGGGGGAGCCCAGGTTGAGGGCTGCTGCTGGTTGAGGGCAACATTTAGGTAGTTCAAGGGCAACATGTTGCCAACGAGCTGCAAGTTGGAGACCACTGCTCTACGTATTGGGGCCCGATACCAGACGAAGGCCTTGAAGAAGTCTGCACGTTATTTACCATGTAACATGTAGATCTTGCTAAGACACACCAACAGACCACTAGACAGCCTGTACTTTCACCGTCATACATATAGATATCACTAGAGAAATCCTGCTCTTCACTTTCTCACATATAGATATCGCTACAGACGCAGCATTGCTGTTCAACACGCAGGTTCATTTCGAGGTTTCCAAGACACTCTGGGCTACAGCGCAGTCTGGCAGCAATAAATACAAGTTCAAACACACTTTTATTGCTCCTATTTGTGTGCCATTAAGATTACAGCAGTGCAGAGTGCAATTTCCATTCAGGGTTATTGCCAGGACACTTGGGGCTATGGTCCTCTTATCCCTTCCTAACGACGCGTATGCCAGCATGACACACAGGACTCAAGGCAGCATGCATTTGCACCATTTGACGTATATATGTACATACAGAGAAAACATAAGGCTCCAACAGCACACGGAAGCGCAGATGCAGCCTGCTCTTGTAATGTCATACATGAAGGTGTAGATATAAACACTGCATCATGCTTAAGTATGATACACAGGCCGCAAGGCATACTGCACACAAAAGAAGGGGCCCCCCTGCAAGGTATGTTGAGGGGGTCCACTTCCTGCGTGCCACACGATGTAACGTGATGAAAGAGGGCATTATTTTAAATACAAAAATCCACCATAACAAGATTTCCCAAATTGCATATAAATAAATACCACACAATCTAATTAAAAGTATTAATGTATAGTGGTCATTTCATGATGCTACAACACAAAATGATTAGCATTTATAACACCATCAACAAAATGTTCTTCATATCAATGTATTAACATGTAGTGTCTACTGCAACGCAAGCCAGAACACAATGATCAGAAGGGAACCTTTGCCCATTGAATTTCATTATGATTACAGTCTTAAATAAAGGTAAAAACAAGAAGACGAGCCATTAGTTCCCAAATGAATCTGCCCTTCACTAGAAACTTCACTGTCTCCTATATTCAAGGATTCTTCAGCACTGAAAATTTCAACACGATCAACCGTAAAGTGAAAGAGAGATTATAAGTAAGGATCCCAGTTTTCCACTTTTTGCTGATTTTTTCAGATAAATACAGATGAAAATGATTTTATTTATGTCTGTATTTATTTATAAATATGGAAAAAAGAAACTGGTCCTTTTTTTAACTGTCTTTTCGTGCTAACAATCAAGCCTTTGAAGCCAGAGGTAGTGTAGCTTGAAAGCATGAAAAGTGTAAAATGTCGAATTGCATCTGAAAATGTATTATTGTAAAGTCAAAGCACAAAGCAAGTCTGGAAACATTGTTACTTTGCTTCAATGAATTGTATTGTTTTAGCTACTTCGATCTTAAAATAAAGCAGATATTTTGCATTACAATACATGCAGAAAAGTACTAGTAGTCGGGTATTTTTTCACAGAACAAAGAATAAATATGGATAAATACAGAATAAATGCTAATAAAATAAATATTGATAAATACTGAAATAGCAAAAAAATAAATACTATAAAACCAGGAGCCTTAATTATAAGCTATTTGCACATTTTAACAATCTGCAATTTTAAAAGCTGACATTTTGGCCAGAACATCACCGTTTAGGGCACAGGTTAGGTTGAGAGCTACTTGGCAAAGGATAAATAATTTACTTAACAAACATTGACTATGGCTTACTGCATTGATTTAAACAGAATAAGTTTATTAAAGGCTTCTCAGATTCCAAACACGAACGTGGTCCACAAAGGAGTAAATGAAAACAGTTACTTTTCACATAGAAAATACAAAAATGCATGCAAACACTATATAGAGGGGCCACTATAATAAACGTTTTTTCTATGATTGAGCTGAGGAATATTTTTCACAGAATGCGGTTTATTCTCTTACTGCTGGGAGTAAAACGGAAGAAGCTTCCTGTGCATTATGTGGGGATGGAGTATGGACATTGCCTTCTGCATAGAGTGAGGAAAGTGGATACTACTTGTTGCAGTGAGTGAGGGTAGAGCCTGCTTGCTGCATACACTGAGAACATTTATTTAATGGCGGCTGAATCCAGACCTGCCTACATTCAGGGTTTTCGCCTGAGACCCATGGTTTTTAACTTTTTTGCAGGGTCTCAGGGAAAGGCATGAAACCTAATTTTCATTTTATTTATTTATAAGTGCCTGACTCCTAGGTGCTGTACAAAGAATCCAATAGTTTTACAGCAGAATTAAGCGGTGGCAATTGATTAAATAAAACAATTACAACCAGGAGCCAGACAAATAGGTGAGGGCCAGGGACCAAAGCCATACTAAGCAGAAGGGAAGTTGTTGGGTAATGCTTTGTGGTGGAAGTGGGCTTTGAGGAGAATTTTGAACGTAGTTATTTATTTATTTTATTTATTTTATTTATTTAAAGTTTTTGTATGGCGATTGAGCCAACTGGCTTATAACCGCAAACACAGGTTAAAAACATAAATGAAAAGCACAGCAAACGACGAAAATGTCATGCAGGGAAGTATCACAACAAACAACAAAGTTTCAAGTAGGGTAGTATCCAGCAGCCCGAAGTCGTTGCTTGTTGGCAGCAGCTAAAGAAATTAAGGCAGTATTGTTGCGCTATTGTTGCGCTGACAGAAAGAACTGACATAAAGATGGAGAAGAACAAACAGGCAAAGGAAGAACCAGAGAAAGGGGGCCAACAGAGATAAAGACCTGAAATGAGAGGTATCACCTGGGTCAGCCTTTGCCATGGGTGGTCCCCTCGGGCGCAACTTGTGGGGCCGCTATCAGGAGGCCCCCAGGGGTGGCCCTTGGTGCCGTATATTGGAGAGAACACATTTTCAAATTTTACATGTATATTTTTTTTCAGGCGACAGGATTGGGATTTGAATCGGTGTCTGCTGGGATAAAAGCACTAGGTTTTTACTCACTACACTACCCGACAAACAGATTGGAATGGTTGTTCAATTTCTTTATCTTTAGAAAGAATGGAAGCAAATGCTAGTATTTAGAGCTTGTTATTCATTCCCATACTGTATCTTTAAGTAAAAAACTTTGAGAATCAGAGTCAGTGCTCTGAGCAAGTCGTTATGCATGGTAAAAAACCTGCATTATCAGATTGATTTTTTTTTTCTTGGGCATGGGGTGCTAAATTTGTATTTGCCCAGGGCACTATTTGACCAAAGGCCAGCCCTGGGTATCACAGGGTAATTTCTGATGGGTCAGAAGGAATGTACCAGATAAGCAGAGAGACTTTCCAGGGGAGTAAGGGGAGTAAGAAGAAAAGATAAGGAGGACCAAACCATGAACCGATTTAACGACCAGGTACTGGAAGTGAAATTTCAAGTGAGAGTTGAAGGGGAGCCAGTGCAAAGAAATGAAGGGAGTAGAGATGTGGGAGGAAGGAGGCTGGTCAAAAATGAAACAGACAGTGGAATTAAAGAGAAGATGGAGTGGAAGTAGGCAGGTAGGCTGAAGAGAAGGGGAGAGCAGTAGTCAAGTCGGGAAATAACCAGAGAGAGTGCGAAGATTTTGGCAGCTCACAATGTAAAAAGGTAACAGATCTTGCAAAAGTAAAAGAGTTGGAAGTTGCAGGCAG
The DNA here is from genome assembly GCA_030264435.1 of Desmognathus imitator. Taxonomy (NCBI): domain Eukaryota; kingdom Metazoa; phylum Chordata; class Amphibia; order Caudata; family Plethodontidae; genus Desmognathus; species Desmognathus imitator. Next base: position 7,579 of record JASCRA010642527.1, read on the forward strand.
AAGAAATAGCCGAGATGTACTTAGTGAAGGAATGAGTGGAGTCAAAGAGGACCCTAAGAGTTTTGCTATGAGAAAAAGAAAGGTGATATGTGGAAAGAGGGAGGAGTAATGAAGAGAAGGGGCCAGAAAATAAAGAATTTTCATTTTGGAAGCATTCAGATGGAGAGAATGTGAGCACAATCATTCTCGAATGGCAGCGAGACAGATATTGAAGTGAATAGTGGCTGGCAGCAGTGTGCTGCAGGAGAGTGTCTCGTCTGGCACTCGTCCAGCAAGAGGTTAGTAGAGGTATGCTCTGCTCATTCTTTATTGTGGATATGTTTTAAACTACTTTTGCATTAGTGGCTAGTTTATTCCTCCTCCTAGCCCCTCGAATACCTCCAAACATTGGTAATATAAATGGTTGTAACGAGGAAAAAAACTCCAACTATGGAGATGCGAAGTAGTACACCTCCATCTTTAAAACAGCCTACTCTTCTTTCTATGGCAAATCCATTTACCAGCTCAAAAGCTCCAACTCTTCCGTCAGGCGACATTCTTGTTTTGGATGAAATGCCAGCACAAATAGAGGGTGATTTGCTCGCTACACCGGCTGACTGTATTTTAATTCCTTCTAGTCAACAGTCTCCTTCAAAAAATGTGACAATCTCGAGTCAGGTGGACCTCTCAGCTGACCTTTCAGCTGATTTGTTAGATGCAATCATCAATCCCGATGTAGATTCTTCCCAGGTGAATATTAATCCTGCTTCTTCTGAGAATTGGGCGGCTCAGATAGTGGTTATTGAAAAAATGGCGGGTGCTATGACCTGCCTTACCAATCTTGTGGTGCAACAGAAGCAGGGTATCGACCTTCTACATACAAAATTGGCAGATTTTCAAATCCAAACAAATCGCAACTTTGCCCAATTGCATAGCAGTGAATCGGAGAGGGCCAATCAGTTGTCTGCGGTTGGCTCTAATTTGGAGGAAATAAAGAAACAGGAAAAAATTGACCATCTCTTAGTGGCACAAAACTCAAAAGAAATCCAAAAATTAACATCAACTTTTGGAAAAATCAAAAACAAGATGATGTTTTTACTTGCTGAGTACAAAACGTCGATTAGTGACAATCAGAAAAATGTGTACCCGCCTGTTGCTTCGTCAAGTAATCAAATTCCTCTTAATGTAAATGCGAAATCCTTTTCTCCATGTAAGGACTCTAGTTCTAAGACCTCTTCTACTACAAGGTGTAAACAAAGGGCACTTAGTGTGAAAAAGAATTCTCCTTTAAGGCAGCATGTAAAAAACTTTGTCCTGTTTCACTGGCCTCTAGCCCGATTTTTCCTGAAGATGATGGTTTCATAGATTATTCATTTAACATCAATGCCTTTATTCATATTTGCTATGGCCTTCCCTCATTGAGAAATATCAACAAATCTGATGTGCTGAGTTTTGAATTCGTACAGAGAAAATCAAATGAGGTTACCTCGGTGATTAGGTGTAAAACAAGTACCATTAGAAATCTTAAATGGGAGAATATCATCTATTTCGTATCTAACGGGATACACGTGAACATCTGAACATTAGGTTTGCCCTTTTCTGGTAAAGAAAATTCCTTGTCTTACTCTTCCCACCAGAAAAGGAGAAAACTTTCCATTATGAAGGATGACGATGATCTCCAACCTTTATCAAAAAAGGTCTGTCCATCTGGTTCCTCTGGAAACAAATTGTCTCACTCTCATTCAAGAACATCTTCTCGTTCATCTAATGGAAATGGTGACATTTTTGTTTCAGATTCCTCCTTATTAGAGGCCTCTTTCTGAAATTAATAATGGTCCCAACCAGGCATGGGGCCTTACATGGAACTGCTCCGGCCTTAAAACATTTTTACTACAGGAAGAATGGGCCCTCTTGAAAGAGGCGGCTTTTATTTGCATCCAAGAAACCTGGTCACTTGATGGCTTTCACGCTATATATCAACATGCAACACCTTCAACGAGGGCACACAATTGCGGGGGAGTTGCTATATTGATTAATGTAAAAATGAACTGAATAATTTCTCTGGTATGGGCAGACATCCCAGGGATCTTGGCTACGAGAATTAAAACCCCATCTGTGTTTTTAAATTTAATTAATTTAATGTTAGGCCGTTTTATTTAGTTAATGAAAGATTTGGGTTGTTTTTAAATAAATTTGCTTCCCATTTGGTCTACTTACACGATAATTTTCCTGATGACATCTACATTTGGGTGGGCGATTTTAATTTGCACCTAGCAAATCCGATTTTATATGATGAATGGGATTCTCTTTATACAAATCTACCATCTTGGTTTGCCTCGCACTCTTTGACTTTTCAAAGGCCCTCTCTGCAGGAACAATAACTCTGCGCATTAGTGGTGGGGAATAGAATGACTCCACTGAATGGGAAAATTGGGTCTGTTCTGTGTGATGAGGGGGGACAAGTATTCTTGTCTTTACTTTATTTTTGTCAAAATTGAGCAATTTTATCTTTTCATTGCTCTTAAATTGCTTTGGCGTTCGGTGAGCGATCATGCTCAGCTATGGGTCTCATGTCATCATTTTGGAAATTTCGAATCGTATAACAGCTAAAACAAATGCCGTCATGATTAAACATGGGCCGCATGTGAACTAGAAATATATCGAGTCAGCACATTTCCCTTGTTTGCCTGATAATGTTGGGCCTATTGGTTGCTCCTCTAGTGTGGTTAATTGGGAGAAGACTCTCTAAGACTATAGTGAAGAAATTAAGGTGATATCTTCTGCAATAACCAATCGCACCTATGACAACAATATGCGCAAGTCAGAGAATTTATTGGCCAATAGATGGTTTGATAAAGAATGTAA
>JASCRA010653606.1:0-10388 GCA_030264435.1 Desmognathus imitator
ATCATTCTCTTAACAGACAGAAGTAGGATGTGAAGCACAGTGCCCCCCTTCTCTGTTTATATAGCCCCCTTTGACATTCTTCTTCTTTGCCCCGACAGGCAGTCGTGGAATTTGCCTTTGCAGAGGCACCTAACCTCACTGTTTACATATCCACGTTTATCATTCTCCTGAGAAGTGGGATGTGAAACACTAAGCCCTATGCTCTCTTTTTTCACATATCTTCTTTTATCTATCTCCTAATGTCCCTACTCTCTGATTATAAAGCTCCCCTTGTATTCCTTATTCTTTGCCTTGACAGGCTGTAGTGGAATCTGACATCACAACATCCCATACTCTCTCTGTTTGTATATACCCCACTTTGTTTTTCTCTTGACAGGCTGCTAACATTTGAGTACTTTGAGTTCCTTTCCCTCTACCCTGCCCAATCCTAGTCAAGCTTTCCATTAGAAACTTCCTCCGGCCTTACTTCTAAATCTGCTTGCATCTTCTGTCATCAGCGTACGTGCTGGCATGATTAACGGTTTAATTTCAGTCTGAATCTTTTCTTCGTGAAATGAAGCAAGCACTGCTGAAAATCTATCTTTGAACACATGACCATTTCCAAACTCAATGCTCTCCAGCCTGCCTGCGATAAATGTATAAGATATCACGTTTTCAGACTCTTGTGTGGCTTAACACGCGGATTTTGCATGTCGAACGGATGCTGCAACAAACCTTGCGTGGCCGCTGGCTGATTGTGCAAAAGATTCAGTAAGCGATGCTAATTGCACCCACTGATTCCATCTGGACATACGCTCAATCCGACCACCTATTTTACTGCCAGATAAGTAGAGGTTAAACAGGATGTGGGCATGCCCTGATGGCAGTGTCACCAACAGCCATTTGCTGTTGGTATTTGTATTTTCTGAGTAATGGATTCAATCACTCTTCTCATGACATTCAGTGCACAGTGCTGACTGTGCCAGAATCTGCAGGCAGAGCCACAGATGGGATCTTCATCTCTTCATGTTGTAACATTCCAACCATTCACTCTACAAAAGGATAAAATGTAAAATTGGCATTTTATTCATGTTCTTGAACAGTCCATATTTTTAGCCAAGTGGCTTCCTTTAAAACCATCATATTCAAATGTGCCCGACGCGCGTTTCGCCAAACATTGGCTCTTCAAGGGCAAAAATGAAAAGAATTATCTATAGAAAATAAACAATAAAATGCATACACACATTAGAGAGCATGAAGGCGACAAGAGCAAGTATATAACAATACATTATTCCTATAGTTGGTGAAATCTTAGGTAAATTTCAAATTTATAGAATTATATAGAAGTGGTGAAATCAAAATAAACACGCAGCAGAGTTTTTAAACTCTAGCTGGCCGAAGAGTTAGAGAAGTTGCATGGTAACGGTTACTTCCACAGATTAAGTCTGAAAGCAGTGTCCTATATAGCATTTTCTCTAGGGTACGACATTGTTAGCTCATTGTTAAACAGATAACCAATATTTTCAAGTGAGTTTCATAAGTATATTTTTCAAATGTTTTTTGTTTTTTAAATATTTTTCAAAACCAACAGTAATATTGATTTAGTATTGAAAAAGGGTTCATAACAATGTTGATGGCAGTGTTTACCTGGTGTTATATGCATTTATTAGACCCCATGGTGCAAAATGATGTTGTCCTAAAAGGGGGGAAGAAGGAAATACACTGAGTACAAGGAGTAAGTTGGATTTATACCAAAAGGTATGCACGTGCCTTTGACGCGGACGTAACCTAAACTACAAGAGAATATATTAGAGAATATATTAAAGCGTGGCGACTGACCGGTGCGCCAGGTAGCCCGTACTTAATGCGAGTCGTGCCGCACTATGCTTTTTTAAAAAACAGTGCACACGAGTCAAAGGTGAATCGAGCGTGCAGTTTCAGGGTTAAACATTGAGAAGCACGAAGGAATAGCTCGACACGCAAACATAACGTGAACTGGAGCGAGGTGAATTAGAATATAGCGGATAGCCAAGGCGCCCCATGGCCCGTGTACGGCGTGAGTTGTACCACTCGTTGCCTGTTAGTACAGTGCATTTGAGTATGTAAGGTAAAGCGGGCGTGCGGTTTCCAAAATTGGGCATGAGAACGCAATGTGCGATAGCGTGGCATGCAAACCAAGAGGTGTGGAAAACCACTAAGTACGGGAAGCACATTACCTGAAAATGCAGGTGAAGTCCGTGTGCACCGGGGTTCACGCCGGATGAGCCGGTGGCTGTGGTTGTGAAGTGGGGAGGAAATGAGGTGTTTAAGTCTATAGTTCCGCCTGATAGGCCTCGAGCAAGGTCACGTGGACCAGAGTTTGTCCAATAGCCCTGGATCATAGACGGGTCTGGGCTAGGTTGTATCGGGAGTCTTTGGTGTAAACAGGAAGCGTATTCTAATCTCTGATAGGCTGGTATCCCGATCACATGACCGAGATGCCAGCCAGTGGTTATTGAGTTGGGTCATCAGTGTGTTGTGCAGCGAGATCACGTAATAAAGAGACCGGTGATTATCGAAATGCATCGATCGTGTGTTGAAAGATGCGGGCGCATAGCAGAGACATGGCAAGGAAGCTATCCCAGAAGATGGTGTTATGTCTAAAATCTATGTTCGACATGTGAGACCAGAAATTTTAATGCATGGAAATATTGGTTGAGTTTGCTCTTATGCATTAACAGTATGGTAAAAAATAATATTTTGTTCAAATATGACGAGCATTTATGTTTAGAAAGTATTGTAGAATTATGGTGTGATGGACCTATACGATGTTAGAACCAGTGTGGCAGCTGGGAATCAGATCTAGGTGAAAATAAAATCGCTTGTGTGGATGGCATGAATATGCTTTTTGGACTAGGTGACATTATAAAAAAACCATATTAATTAGAGGTTTTGATATCAAAACCATACATGACATTCTAAAGATGTTAGATGGCAGAACGAGGGTGTTTGTTGGTCACATTATAAGCTGATATCTATGTAAAGTTAATGGATTGTCATAGTTTCCAACAGTTGAGACAACTTAGGTCTTCATATTCAACAGGACCAGCAATATGGATATTATTTGATGGTTCGGTATCATAGACAATAGTCTATTTTAGATTTTCATTACTGAAATAGCTATGAAGTTCGTGATCGTCATTTAAGCCATACCGGATGCTGTTGATTTTATTTATCCACATTGCTTCCCTCTGACGCAGGGCTTGGATCTTCGTTTTCCCTGGGGTTGGTGTATTGATGCAGTCGATTGCTTGAAAGGTCAGCTCTGGTTTACCGTTGTGTAATTGTAAAAAATGCTTAGTAAGTGGTTGTTTTTGGTCACGATTGATGATGCCCCTTATGTGTTCCTGTAGTCTCAACTTTGTTTCTCTTTTAGTGCTGCCAATGTAAGTAAGTTTACAGGTGCATGTAATCATGTAGATGGTAAATGTGGTGTTGCAGTTCATAGATTGTCTGATGTTGAAGACCTTGCTTTTTTTGCCTTTAAACTGGAGATGGTTCGGGTCCACATACTCACACATATTACAATCGCCGCATGGGTGAAAGCCAATCGATCTTTTGGTGAGCCAGTTGCCTGTTGGGTTTTTCTTGTTTTGTTTACATAATTTGTTTCGGAGAGACGCTACTTTCCTGTAACAAATCTGAGGTCTGTCCCCTACAAATGGTAGTAGTTCCGGGTCTGCTGAAAGGATATTCCAGTATTTGTCTAGTACTTGCCGGGTTTTCCAATGTTCCGGTGCATAGTTAAGAATTAGCCGGATAGGCTCCTGGGCATTATTTCTGTGTGTCTGTCTTCCAGTTGTTTTATGCAGTAAATTAGTTCTTGAGATTGTTTTAACTTTGGCATTAGTGTTATTTAATAGATCTTGTGGGTATCCTCTCTTGGCTAATCTTTTGCAGCATTGTTGACTAGTTTCATCAAAGTCCTGTTCTTGTGAGCAGATACGTCTAATCCGTAATAATTCCCCATACGGTATACTGTTCTTGAGATTTTTTGGATGTGAACTTTGATAGTGCAATATGGAGTTTACAGCTGTTGTTTTTCTGTGCACCTTTGTCTGTAGACAGTTGTTTACTACGAAGATGTTAAGATCCAGAAAATTGATTTCAGTGGTGCTGGCGATCATGGTGAATTTTAGATTGAAATTGTTGTGATTGAGATAATTATAGTACCGATCCAGTTCTTCATGTGTTCCTTCCCAGATGATCAAGATATCGTCTATAAAGCGGATCCAAAGTACAATTTTGTCTACTAGAATTTGCTGATTTGATGACCAGGCTACTTCTGTTTCGAAGTTCCCCATGTAGAGATTGGCATAGGATGGTGCCATCCTAGTGCCCATGGCTGTTCCGCACAGTTGTAAGTAGTGTTGGTTTTTGAATGAGAACACATTGTGTGTAAGGATGAACTCCGCCATTTGAATAATCATCTTGTTTTGTTCGTAATAACTTGCTGATCTGGTTCCCAAGAATTTGGTCATAGCTCTGAGGCCCAATGAGTGTGGAATGCTGGTATAAAGAGCAGTGACATCCAGTGTACATAGTAAGTAGTTAGTCTGCCAAGGAATTCCTTCCAAAATTTGAAGAGTGTGAGTGGAGTCCCGTATGTATGAAGAGAGACTCTGTACAAAGGGCTGTAGATGTATATCAATTAGTTCTGACATGTGCTCACAGAGAGAGTTAATACCGGATAGAATAGGTCGACACACAGGTGGTCTCTCAGGTTTGTGGATTTTTGGTAGCAAATACAGGTGAGGTGTAGCTGGTGTGCTGGTTTTTAAATAGCAAAATTCATCATCATCCAATAGACCCAATTGGTGCCAGTCCTTTAACTTGATGTTGAGTTCCACTTGGTATGCTTTAGTAGGATTTTGTGTAAGTTTTTTGTAACTTGTGGCATCCTCCAGCATGGTCAATCCAATCGAGTAATAATCAACAGTGTTCAAAATAACGACATTCCCACCTTTGTCTGCTTCTGTTATGCATATGTCATCATAGCCCATCAAATTATTAAGTGCTTTCCATTCATTCTGTGGAAGATTATATTTGAAATTGCCAGGTTTGCTTTGTGTTTCTGCTGCCAATTTATAGAGATCCTGAGCAACTAGGTTCGTAAAGGTGTCTACAGGATTCCCAGGAGCCAGTTGAGGACAGAAGGTGGATTTGTTTTTGAGTCCTGTGCTAGTACTTGCATGAGTAGATATATTCAGTTCTGAAAATGTATCCTCGATGGTGTGGGGTTCATTATCAGTTACGCTCAGTGAAGTCAGCAAGTGAATTTCTTCGATATCAGTAACAGATTGAAGTACTATTGGACCAGTATATTGGATTTTAGGTTTTGGTACTTTGTTAAGGAAATGTTTTTTTAGTTTTAGTTTTCTGGAGAATTCATACAAATCAAGTTGTACTTTGAAAAAATCAATGTTGCGGTTGGGACAGTAAGATAGTCCTTTGTTAAGTACTAGAGATTCATCACGAGTCAGTATTCTTTGTGATAGATTAACTACAAGCGATCCTTCAGTTATCTCACTTGTTTGCGTGTTGGTTTCGCTGATGCTTTCGTTAAGTTGTTGCTGACACTTTTGTCTTTGTCTTTGTCCTTGTCTGGTTCTTTGTTTCCTTTGTCCCCCTCTGCAGCCCCGTTTTTTGGGACTGTGGGTTGTTTTCTGGGTGGAATTTGTAGAGGCCCCTGTCTGTTGACTTTACGAATTTTGTAAATTTCATTAAGAAAAGACTTGGTTCTATTACTATTGGAAATTGTGCTTCCTGCCTCTGATAGGTCACTGTTAGATCCGCCCGCTTCTGAGATGTCTGATTCGCTTTGTATGATTTTGTCATCTGGTATATCGGATAGTTGATTTTTGGGAAGACCTCCTACTGCGTCGTATTTCTTGTGAAACGTATATATTCTGCCAGTTTTGTAGTCTTGTTGGTCTCGGTTGAATTGTGTCCTCTTTCGGTTTTGTATGTCTTTCTCGAAGTTGCGTATGCGTTTCTCAAGTTCTTTGTTATTAAAGTCCAAAAGGTCTTGGTCTAATTGCATCTCATCGAGTTGTTCGTTGAGTTCCTCTATCCTTTTTTCTGCTTCTTGTCTAAGATCTTCGTTAAGTTCTATTAACATCCGCATTTTGTTCATGGAGCTATCGGTGGAGTTCCTTTCCCATTTTTGAGCCCATTCATAGGTCAGACTCTCCGCTGACGGGAAAATCATATCCCTTAGTCCTCGTGGAATCATGTCATTTTCGATATAGTTCTGTAATGTGGACACTTCCCACCATTTGGACATCTCTCTCTTGATTGTGCGTTCAAGTTGAATGAACAATTGGCTGGGTGTTAAAATCCTGATGTTGTTGTTATTAGGATTATTGGTATTTGTTTCATTTGAAAATATGGCCTTAGCTCTTTCGGCTCTGTCTCTTTTATAATCCATGCTCTCAAATTGAAAAGATTTTTTAGCTCTCAGATTGAAGAGAATTTAGTGTTTCAAGTGGAGTAAAATTGAGATTTTACTTAGTAGTCAAATCGTGGAGTATAGTTCACCCAAGTTATTGCAGTGGTTTAGGTTGTATAGTTGAAAGTTTTGCTGGCAGCCTGGTGTCCGGCAAGAAATATAAATGTTAAACAATTTTTCCGCGTTCGCCGTTCACTTGGCGCTGGTGAAATGGTTATGCAGAGTGGCTGCCACAGCTTAGAACCTGGCAGCGGAGGCCAGGAGTAATATTTGAACAACAGGATTGGTGTGGCGCCTATCAATTAATCAGAATTGTTGAATATAGGTAGTGCACAACATAAGGCATTAAATGAGTCCAATTGTCCACTCTAGATAAAATGTAAAATTGGCAATTTATTTATGTTCTTGAGCAATCCATCTTTTTAGCCAAGTGGCTTCCTTTAAAACCATCATATTCAATTATGCCCGACGCGCGTTTCGCCAAACATTGGCTCTTCAAGGGCAAAAATGAAAAGAATTATCTATAGAAAATGAACAATGAAATATATACACATATTAGAGAGCATAATGGCGACAAGAGCATGTACATAACAATGCATTATTCCTATAGTTATTATGACTCTTAGGTAAATTTCAAAATTTTCTCAGGATTGTGTGGAAATGATGAGGTCAAACAAACAAAGAGCAGGGTTTCTGAACTCTTGGTGGCCAAAGACTTAGGGAAGTAGCATAATAGCAGTTATTTCTACAGGCTATGCCTGACAACAGTATCCTATATAGCGTTTTCTCTGGGGTGTGACATTTTCAACTCGTTATTGAACAAATAACAATTATTTTCAGGTGATTTTAGCAAATGTTTTTTGCAAATATTTTTTCAAAACCATCAGTAATATTAAATTAGTGTTGAAAAAGGGATCATAACAGTGTTAGTGGCAGTGTTTACCTGATGTTATATGCAGTTATTAGACCCCATGGTGCAAAATGATGTTGTCCTGAAAAAAAGGGGAAGAGGAGAATACACTGAATACATAGAGTGAGTTGAAGTTATGACCAAAAATGTGCACGTACGTTGGTTCAAGTGTATTTTGATGTATCCTAATGTGACTTTTGAGTATGGCTTATGAGTAGGACAAGGGCGAGCGGTTTATACGAGTCTTATGCCGCTCAAATAGAAATGACGTCTGCATATAGATGCTGTACAAGAACTAGCCGTTGTATACAAAAACCGACACAAACGTGACCTGGACTGCAAGAGGATGTACTGAAGCGTAGCGACTGGCCAACGCGCCAGGTTGCCTGTACTTAGTATGAATCGTGCAGTACGTTGCCTTTTTAAAGCAGTACATTCGGGTAGAAGAGGAATCGAGCGTGCATTTTCCAGAGTTAAACGTTAAGAAGCGCAATGCGATAACTCGACATGCAAGCATAACATAAACTACAGCGGGGTGTATTAAAACATGGCGATTAACCAAGGCGCCCAGTAGCCCGTGCACGGCGTGAGGTATGCGGCACGTTGCCTTTTAGTACAGTGTGCTTGGATAGAAGGTGAATCGGGCGTGCAGATTCCAAAGTTGAGCGTGAAGACGCAAAATGCGATAGCGTGACATGCAATCCAAGGGGTGTGGAAGACCACTGAATACAAAAGCGCATTACCTGAAAATGCAGGTGAAGTCCGTAAGCACCGGGGGACACGCCGGATGAGCCGGTTGCTGTGGTTGTAAGGTGAGGCGGAGATGAAGTATTTAAATCTATAGTTCCACAGGATAGGGTCAAAGCAACGTCACGTGGACCAGAGTTTGTCCAATAGCCCTGAATTATAGGCGGGTCTAGGAGAGATTGTATCGGAAATCCCTGATATAAACAGGAAGTGTATACTAGTCTGTGATAGGCTGGTGTCCCGGTCACGTGACCGGGATGCCAGCCAATGATTGTTGAATTAAATCGGAAGTGTGTTATGCAGCGAGATAACATAAAAAAGGCTGGTGATTATCGAATTGCATCGTTCATGTTTGGAAGAGTGCAAGCACATGGCAAAAGACATGGCAAAGAGGCAACCCCAGAGGATGGTGTTAATTCTGAGATCTATGTTAAACATGTTAGACTAGAAATTTTAGTGCAAGAGAATATTGATTAAATTTACTCTTATACATTGGCAATAAGATAAAAAAATAATAAAAAAATGTTCGAGTATGACGGACATTAGTTGTTCGAAGATATTTTTAAACTTGTGGTATAATGAACCTAGACGGTATTGGAACCAGTGTGGCAACTAGGAGTCAGATCTAGGTTAAGATGGTATTACTTGTGTGGATGGTGTTGGTGTGATTGTTAGACTGAGTAACATTGTAAGGGAGCCATGTTGGTTAGAGTAAAAGGTCTTAGTATCAAAAAAACACACGAGACATTTCTACAGGTGTTAAAAGGCAGAACGGTGGTGTTTGTTGGTCACATTATGAGGTGATATCTGTATAGAGTTTATAAATTATCGTGATTTCCAACAATTAAGACAGCTTGAGTCTTAGTCAGAACAGGAAGTATAAACATTAGTTGATGGTTAGGTATCATAGACAATACTCTATTTTAGATTTTCATTGCTGAAATAGCTATGAAGTTCGTGATCATCGTTTAAGCCATACCGGATGCTGTTGATTTTATTTATCCACATCGCTTCCCTTTGACGCAAGGCTTGGATCTTCGTTTTCCCTGGAGTTGGTGTATTGATGCAGTCGATTGCTTGGAAGGTCAGCTCTGGTTTGCCGCTATGTAGTTGTAAAAAATGCTTAGTAAGCGGTTGTTTTTGATCACGATTGATGATGCCTCTTATGTGTTCCTGTAGTCTCAACTTTGTTTCTCTTTTGGTGCTGCCAATATAAGTGAGTTTACAGGTGCATGTGATCATATAGATGGTGAATGTGGTGTTACAGTTCATAGATTGTCTGATGTTGAAGACCTTACTTTTTTTGCCTTTAAACTGAAGGTGGTTTGGGTCCACATACTCACACATATTGCAATCACCACATGGGTGAAAGCCGATCGATCTTTTGGTGAGCCAGTTGCCTGTTGGGTTTTTCTTGTTTTGTTTACATAATTTGTTTCGGAGAGACGCTACTTTCCTGTAACAAATCTGTGGTCTGTCTCCTACAAATGGTAGTAGTTCCGGGTCTGCTGAAAGGATATTCCAGTACTTGTCTAGTATTTGCCGGGTTTTCCAATGTTCCGGTGCATAATTAAGAATGAGACGGATAGGCTCTTGGGCATTATTTCTGTGTGTCTGTCTGCCAGTTGTTTTATGCAGTAAATTGGTTCTTGAGATTGTTTTAACTTTGGCATTAGTGTTACTTAATAGATCTTGTGGGTATCCTCTCTTGGCTAGTCTTTTGCGGCATTGTTGACTAGTTTCTTCAAAGTCCTGTTCTTGTGAGCAGATGCGTCTTATCCGTAGTAGTTCCCCATATGGTATACTGTTCTTGAGGTTTTTTGGATGTGAACTTTGATAGTGCAATATGGAGTTTACTGCTGTCGTTTTTCTGTGCACCTTTGTCTGTAGACAGTTGTTTGCTACGAAGATGTTGAGATCCAGAAAGTTGATTTCAGTGGTGCTGGCAGTAATGGTGAATTTTAAATTGAAATTGTTGTGATTGAGATAATTATGGTACTGATCCAATTCTTCCTGTGTTCCTTCCCAGATGATCAAGATATCATCTATAAAGCGGATCCAAAGTACAATTTTGTCTACTAGATTTTGCTGATTTGATGACCAAGCTACTTCTGTTTCGAAGTTACCCATATAGAGATTGGCATAGGATGGTGCCATCCTGGTGCCCATGGCTGTTCCGCACAGTTGTAAGTAGTGCTGATTTTTGAATGAGAACACATTATGTGTGAGGATGAACTCCGCCATTTGAATAATCATCTTGTT
>JASCRA010664695.1:0-15519 GCA_030264435.1 Desmognathus imitator
TAAGCAGCGCGCTGCTTAGCCCAGCCTTCCCAGACAGGGATGGCGCCGGCGTGTGAGTGGGGTGCATCCCGCCCACATGCCGGCGCTCCACTACAGCTGCCATCTTGTTTTGATTGAGACGAACTTCGAAGCAAAGTGATACATTAATAACAGTACTGTGCACAGGAAGTACCCTCCTGACTCCTCGTGCAAGTGTCGGCGAGATTGCTTGGAGTGGGTTTCGGGGTGCCTGGAGTGGATCGTGCACTTCAGATTTGCGTCCTGACTCCTGCTGCTGCTCGAGAGGAGCGCTCTCAGCACAGCACCCGGCGAAGGGGTAGATCTGCGGGTGGCGGGGTGGGTGCCAGTCACTGCGGTGCTGAGTGACTCAGGAGGATCTGACGCGTGTTGAGACTAGAGGAGCCTCTGTGCGAGCTCGGAGTGAGCGAAAGTGAACCGCACTTTGGGACTGGCGAGGTGCTGCTGGCAGAGCGTGATACGCGCGTAAGAGCAGGAGGAAGTGCCGATCGGATCGGGGGTCCGCCAGCAGCTGCCGGGGGCTGCTGCTGCTGCTGCTCCCGGGCTCCACATGCTGGCGCAGGTAGGAGCACGCCAGGTGCAATTTCTCACACCTACCCCACGCCCTTTGCTCCTTATCTTATTTCGTTCTGTGTTGCAGTCGCAAGCAGCGTGTCTGCCTTCCTCTCCCGTCTGTAGGATGGGCCATATGCCCCCATCCCACCCCACCAGCTCCCCAGCCCCAAGCTTTCCCACATAGGGAGGGCAGAGAGCCTCCTGCAAAGCACAGATCGTGTAGAAGTTCTTCAACATCCATTGAGCAGCCCCTCCCCCCGTTGTGCCCGTTTGTTGGTTCTGGGACGCTCACCGTCTCCCATGAAAAAAATAGACAAAAAAGGCAAGTAATGCGTAATGACAAGGCTGTGCTTGAAATATTCTCATACTAATTTCTTTTTTTTTTTTAAATATCTTTTTTATTGATTTTTATAAAAGTACAAACACAACTTACATGTGAAATTCATGCAGATACAATACAGTAAGGATTCCTAAAGTGGGACGGAGAGTAAGGCTAACCAAGTTAGTGTCATGTTGTGAACTGAGTCCAACATCGCATATTTAGAACAACATTTGCCTCTCACGAAGAATATGCATGATAATTTCATCCTTATTACGATAAGTGTCACTAAAAAAAGAAAACTCATTAACACAGTTGAACAAGTTTCAATAATTCATTATGCCAAGTCAAACGCAACGCTACATATTTAACAAAACAATACATCCCATTCATACCCAATCATACTACATCATTCCAATTTAAGCCTACAATAAACACACCATACAATTCATTATATAGGCCCACCTTCTACACTCAACACAACCTCAAACCCACAAACACCCCTATCATATACACATATTTACTGAAGTGACACCCCGTTATACAAACACCCATCCGGTCTCCACCATTCCCTCATACAACACACACACACATAATTGAGCTGGAGCCTCAATCCGGGCTTTGCAGGCCAGAATCCGATGGGGAGGAGCATCCAATTGAAGAAGTCCCGGCCCTACGCATCAAGTGGTATACAAATTTTTCCCAAATGTCTCGGGGCTTGGACGCCAGGGGAAAGACCAGATCAAACCGGCTCTCCTTCTCGTGACACAACGCCATAGACCGCATCCAGCCGTCCAGCCTGGGTGGGCGGGACCGCATCCAGAGTAGAGCCAGTTCTCTTTTTGCAAGGAGTAGAGAGAGTGAAATAAACCTGCGGTCTTCTTTGCGTATGCTGGAAAGGGAGCCTAAGTATACCAGCCTCAGTTCTGCAGGGATATTATAACCAATTATTTCAGAGAGTTCGTTCAGCACTAAACGCCAGTAGTTTGAGATCTCAGGGCAGTCCCATATTAAATGCAGAAATGTGGCCATTGGCGCATCACACATCCTGCAGCAGGGCGAAGAGTCAGGGGCGAATCTGTGAATCCTAACCGGCGTCATGTAAGATCTGACCAAGAACTTATATTGTATCAGTCTATATCTTTGAGAGATCCCCACTTGTGACGTATGCTGGCATGCCCTGGTCCAGTCTTCATCTGTCAGATTTCCCTGTAGATCACCTTCCCAGCCCGCTCTCGCAGCCAGGGGGGTCCCCGAATCCAGATCACGTATTCTGGCATATAAATGAGAGACCAGATGCCCGTACGACCTCAGTTCCCAGAGCATGCCCAATGCCGAGGAATCAGACAACGCAGCCGGGGTCTGACCCCAACGAGAGCGGATCGATGCCATAAGCTGGAGGACCTGGAACACCTTAGCAGGGGATCTGCCGAGCATTTCCAATATAGATCTCTTAGTACGGTATGACTCACCGTCAACCAAATCACCCAGGTTACCCAGACCGGCTGTCTCCCATTCGTCCCAGTTAACTCCCATCCCGACTTTATGTGCTATGGGCGAATCACGCAATGGAATCGTGGCAAGAAAAGGAGAGCAGTCCCCAAGCCGACGAAGAAGTCGCACCCACACCTGGAGTGAAACCTTTATCGGTGAGGCCGGGAGAGCGGGAATCAGTTCAGGGATCCCTGGCAGAGCAGCCGGACGACATCTCTTAATCAAACCTCTGGCCATTTGAACATAGACCTTGGTGGAAGAATCATCAAGCAATTGGACTACATATGAGATTTGGGCAGCAAGATAATACCAACGGAGGTTCGGGACCTCAAAACCACCGAATGCCAAAGACCGAGTAACGGTCGCAAACGCGATGCGCGGTTGCCTATTCCCCCAAAGAAATTTTGAAAAAAGGGAGGTACACTGCCGAAAAAACAGCTCCGGGACTGTACAGGGCACATTAGTAAATATATAAAGTAGTTTGGGAACCAGTATCATTTTGAGGAGTGCAGCCCTACCCGCCAAAGATAGCTGCAGCCTGGACCAGCATTGAATCTTGTTGCCAAATAGAGGCAGCAGTGAATAATAATTTTCGTCAAGCAAAGCCTTAGGGCCACGACACAGCCAAACACCCAGGTATTTAAACTTTGCACGTACCACGCGTATACCCATAGAAAAGTCGCCGAGACCGTCCCCAGAGCAGAGCGGAAAAAGCAGTGATTTCCCGGGATGGGTCCTGAGGCCCGAGAGTGCAGAGAAGCGGTCCACACATCCCAGCACCCCTTCAAGGGAAGTGGGCGGGTCCTTTAAGAAGAGGAGAAGGTCGTCCGCATATAAGGACAATAGATGAGACTCACCCCCATACGGAAGACCCGCTTCCGGAAACGAGGCACGCAGCAATACCGCCATAGGCTCCATTGCAAGTGCAAAGAGTAGTGGGGATAGAGGGCAGCCCTGCCGTGTCCCTCGCATTATCGGGAATGCAGCAGACAGCGTGCCATTAATTGCCAAAGCCGACTTCGGGGAAGTGTATAGAAGCCGCACCATTCGACACAGCCGTGAACCAAAACCCATTCTATGCAAAGTACCAAACAGGAATTCCCAGCTGAGGGAATCAAATGCCTTAGCTATGTCCAAAGAGAGAAAGGCAGCATCAGGGCCAGCCTTGCACCCCTCCAAGAGAGTGAAAGCGCGGCGAAGGCTGTCGCGCGTGGACCTGCCAGGAATGAAGCCGCTCTGGTCTGCGTGTACCAATTTCGTCAGGAGGGGTTGTATCCTATTGGCCAAAATTTTTGCGAAAATCTTCTGGTCGTGATTCAGTAAAGCTAAGGGCCTGTAGCTTGTGACATCAAGGGGATCTTTGTCTGCTTTAAGCAGGAGGATAATCACCGAGGACCTCATGGATTCCGGAAACTGACCCTTCTCAATACATTCATTGAACAGAAGTACTAGCAGAGGACCAAGTAATGTCGAGAAATGTCTGTAAAAAGCCCCGTCCAAGCCATCTGGGCCCGGAGTCTTGCCCGAGGCCAGACCCTTTATAGCCGTTGTGACTTCCTCCAGTGTAACAGGGAGTTCAAGCTCTGCTGTCTCCTCCGGTACAATGGTGGATAGAAGGATGGGGGCCAAGAAGTCTGCCACTCTGCTTCCATCTGCCGGAGCGGGTTCAGCATAGAAATCTGCATAATATTGAAGCATCACGTTACACACCAGCTCGGAGTCACTCTGAATCTCGCCCGCAGCATCCCGGATAGCTGATATGTAATTTGACTTACCCTCAGGTTTAGCCAGAGTAGCGAGGACTCGACCTGGACGCTCCCCCATTGCATATCCACGGACTCTGCTCGGCCAGGTCATAAAGTTAATTTCAGCATCTAGGGCATTTTCAAGTTTAGTAGTGAGGATTCTCAAGTTAGCTAAGTCTTGCGGAGGAAACGGCAGGGAACCAGATTGCGTCAACGCGGCGATATCACCGCGGGCTTGAGCGATCTCCGCTCGATATTGTTTGAGAAGACCGCCCTCTATCCCCAGGCAAATACCACGGGTGTACACTTTAAAAGCCTCCCACGTCGTTGATACAGAGGTGTCCGCCGGGTCATTAGCCTGAAGGAAGATTTGTACGGCCTCCGTCAAGGAGGCCACAAAAGCGAGATCCCTAAGCGAGTCAGATTTTTTTTTTTTTTAAACATCTTTTTATTAGTTTTCCATATATCATACATGCATTAATTCATTTAAACTATTAAACTTAATCACAACTCTCAACTTGTCTTATCTCTATTATCACGTCCACCCACCACGCATACCCCACAATTCCTCATACCATTCACTCACTCAACCTTTCACCCAACAACACATTTACTCAACCATTCATAACTCATGTCCACCATCTAAGCAAGGAAAGGGAAGGGATACAAATTCATATAGGACAGTCCCGGGCAATATAACCCATCCTCTCCAGCATCATCATTCGCTGTTTGTACGGCTCTATCAAAAAAAAAAAAGGGGGGTTACAGATGACAGATCTGATGATCTTCAGGTATGTTGTTTATGGCATTATGACCCTTAGTCCTTCTAGTAAATCCAGTCCAAACGTTCGCGGTGTAGTTCATGCCGTCCTCACGGTGACGAAGTTGTACATCCGTGCTTTCACTCCTCTACCATTTCCCAGCACCAGGGTCAGTTTGTCACGCCGTGGTCTCGGTGCTGAATCTATGATGAGTTGTCTAACGACCTAGTTTCCAATCTCCTTCCAGCCGTGTACCGTTAAATCACTACAACGCTATCACAGGCCTCTCCCCTTACTATACAACATACCAATCACTCAATCATATTGCTACTAACATCTTCGTCTCATACCAGACAAACACACTTCACCATGCTCACCTCCAATATTAAATCCACACTTCGTCAAATCCGTCTGTCATTTGCTCGCATATTGCCTCTTCTATTGCTGCCACCACTTTTGTCCGCACACTCACGTTTGCCGTATATACAGGGGAAGTCATGACTCTAGCTCCTGCCCATCGCGATGTCTTGCAACTTACACATCACGCACTTCTGCGCTGTCACTCTCCTCATCATTCTGCATATTGCACAGATGAGCTCTATACGGGCCCCAGACATCTCGTGGAGCCTGTGTTCTGTGCATCAGCATCCGCAATGTAGCCTCCTGGTCATTACAATATGACATTTCGCCATACCAATCTGTCGTTGTTGGTGCTCTCTGTTTGATCCAGAGTTTGGCCACAACCATTTTGGCCGCCGCTAATGCTAGGTGGATCCATTTTTCAGTATCTCTGTGCAATTTCGGAGTTTTATTCAGAAACACAAACTTCACACTCATGAACAACTGCGCGCCGCATATGTCTGACAACAGTTCACCCAGTTCCATCCAATACTTCTGCACTGTCGGGCAGCCCCATACCATATGCAGAAAGTCCGCGTCACACATATCACATTTTTTACAGCATACCAGTTTCTGCTTTGAAATCTTGTTTAGTTTGGCAGGGGTCATGTATGCTCTCATGAGGAATTTGTAATGCACAAGACGCAGTCGCATGCTTAGGGACACTTTCCCCGTCAACTCACACGCTTGGGACCACACTGAGTCCGGGACCTCACCTCCAATGTCCTCCTCCCATTTGCCTCTGCACTTTGCCACGTTTGACGTTCCCATGCTCCGTAATAGTTTATACACCCGTGATGTTTGATGGCGTGATCCTATGGATGTTAGTACATGTGATAGCAGGGGATTATCAGGAGGCTCCGTAGGGAGTCCTCCCCATCTCTGAGTAAGACAGTTTTTCAGTAGTTTCCATCTCATCACTGTTAACGGTCCCCCACCTGCCATATCCACCACATCCTTATCATTGCTAAGCACCCCATCGTGGTACAAATCTTGCAATGTGAGCACCCCATGTTCCATCCATCCTAAGTACATTTTCATATGTAGTTTAGGGCCACTGCTCGACACCTCCCATATCGATAAGTGTTTGCTATATGCGCTGTGCCTCCCACATCCTGTTAGTGCTTTCCGCCAGATCTGTAACCCAGTTTTAGCAGGGCCAAGCGCCCCGCCGCTTTTAACCCTGTCATCTGTCAGTAGGCTCGCGGCGCGGTGCCCCGGGAACCACTTTTGCTCCATCTGGACATGTGTATCTGTGGACTCAACTTCTAACCATCTGATTACATGATGTATTTGCGCCGCGCGGTAGTACATGAAGAGATCAGGGAGCTCAAAACCACCCTCCTTATAAGCTCTGGTCAACTGTGCGTATGCTATACGTGGCATCTTGTTCTGCCATATGAAGCTCAAGATTATAGATTTGCATTTCTCAAAAAAGGGCCTCCCAACCGGGATAGGGACATTATTGAACGTGTAAAGAAACTTTGGTAATAGCAACATCTTAATTACTGCAATCCTTCCTGCCAGTGAGAGAGGGAGGGCTGCCCATTTATCTGTTTTTTGTTTGAGCAGCGTGAGCAAGGGGGCGTAGTTCCAAGCATAGATCTCGGTAGTTTTCCTCGCTATCATCACCCCTAGGTACTTAAAGTGGGTTTCAGCTGTCGCCAGCGCCGGGCAGGGGGAGGACCTCGGTGCAGAGTCTCCCACTGGGAAATATATCGATTTACCCCAGTTGATATTAAATCCCGACCATTCTGAGTGCTCTTCTATCAGGTCAAGAAGCATGGGTAGGTGCGTCTCTGGGTCATTTAGGACTACTAGTAAGTCATCCGCATATGCCATCGCCATTGCCGGTATTCCTCTTACTACTACTCCATCTCGCCCGAAGTTCTCCCTCAGGCGTGTCAGCAGAGGCTCCATGCAGAGTGCAAAGAGCATGGCCGACAGAGGGCAACCCTGCCTGGTTCCACTGTGGATCTTGAAGGTGCTGGTCTTAGACCCATTAACTGCCACGTACGCTTGTACGTTGGTATATAGTATTTTTATCCACCTCTGGAACCCTACTCCAAATCCAAACTTTTCCAGCACTGCCCATAGATATCTCCATTGAACTGTGTCAAACGCCTTCCTTGCGTCAAACGCAACAAAGGCAGCGCTAGAGCTCTCCGGGATGTCATAGAGTATATTAAACACCCTTCTTATTGGCTGTTCTGTGGATCGACCCGGGACGAATCCTGACTGATCTGAATGTATTAGAGTCGACATTAGTGGTATGAGCCTATTTGCTAATATTTTCGCGAGTATTTTCAGATCTGTATTTATTAAAGACAGGGGTCTAAAGTCTTCACAGGAGTCAGAGGCTAAGCCCTTCTTGGGGACAAGTGCAATACGCGCTGTGTTGAGTTCAGCCGGGAAGTAGCCCTTTTCGGCAGCTTCTGTGTATGTCGCCAATAACAGCGGCGCCACTGTACCCGAAAAGTGCTTATAGAACTCAATCCCAAGCCCGTCTACCCCAGGGGTCTTATTCCCAGCCAGTTCCTTAATGGTCAGTTTAATCTCATCTTCTGTAATAGGTAGCTCTAGTGCCAGGGCTGCTTCTTCCCCCAGGAAGGGGATCTGTATCGCCGCAAGATAATCGTCGACCACACTGCGGTCGTGTACTGGAGGGGGGGCATATAGGGTCGTATAGTAGGTGTGTATCTCATCTAATATCTCTTCTGCTCTGGTGAGCAGTCGACCATCCTGAGTATGTAGATTCGTGATCACTGCCTGTTTCGTTTTGGGGTTTAGCATTCTGGCTAGCAGCGCCGATGGTTTGTCTTTTTGCCAGTATCTCTTCGCCGCTATGTGCACCCCCATTAGTCTCACCTCAGCCCCCGCTAACTCCCAGTATTGTTTACGTTTAAGTTCTAACTGGCCAAGTATACGTGGATCATGTTCCCTATAATATTGTTCCTCCAGGCTGGCCAGTTGTCTCTCTATATCGAGTATCTCTCTCCTCACCCCTTTCAGTGCACCTCCCTCCATTGTCCCCAATACACCCCGAAGGTAGGCTTTAAATGCTAGCCACCTTATGGCAGCAGTGGCATCTTCCGCCTTGTTGGCCTGTACGAAGACATCTATGTGTAATCTGACCTTCGCTTCAAATTCCGCATCTAACAGTGCCAAAGGTTTGTATTGCCACTGTATTAGTCTGTCAGGCCATTTCCTCAATGCCACCCCGCATATTAGCGGACTATGGTCCGAGAGTGTTCTTGGTTCCAGTGTAAGGTGCGCCACTCTCGGCACTAAACTATCAGTTATCAGGAATCTGTCAATGCGAGAGTACATGTCGTGCACTGAGGAGTAGAATGTGAAGCCCCCTTCTTCCGGACGAAGAACTCTCCACACATCAATTAGGTGATACATCCACATATATTCCAACGTCAGTTCAGCACATTT
Source organism: Desmognathus imitator (assembly GCA_030264435.1). Classification (NCBI taxonomy): domain Eukaryota; kingdom Metazoa; phylum Chordata; class Amphibia; order Caudata; family Plethodontidae; genus Desmognathus; species Desmognathus imitator. The sequence goes on from JASCRA010664695.1 coordinate 8,733, forward strand.
TGCACGTACCCGTGGGGCCGCCGAAGAGCGATCCCGTGACATATCTGTTACAAAGTTGAAGTCACCCCCTATGATCCACGGGAGGTGCGCCCACGGACCCAGGTGGTTAAAAAGATCACTTATAAAATCAACATCGTCAAAGTTAGGCCCATAGATATTCGCAAGCAACAGGGATTGGCCCAAAAAAGATCCCACCGCAATCACAAACCGGCCAGCCGGGTCACTGTAGTCGTGTACCGGTCTAAATGCTACATCCCTCTTTATGATGATTATCACTCCTCTACTCCCGCTCGTATAGTGTGCTGCAAATCTCGTAGACCCCCAAGATTCTGCCATTCTCCTGTGTCCTTGTTGTAATAGGTGGGTCTCTTGAAGCATTAATACATTCACTTTTCTACGGTCACAATATTGGATCACACGTCTCTGTTTCGCATAACTATTCAAGCCTCTTACGTTCCAGCTCATGATGTTTAAGGTAAATTCAGTCATCATTCTACACGGAAAATGTTTGCTAGTACCCGCTCCCAAACAGGCACTGCAGTGCGTTGGTGCTTCTGCCTCATTATAGCCATTATTGCCGCATACCATATCATCTCACTTACCATACATTCATATACACATTCATTCCCAATCAAGTCAATACAAAAAATCCCCAACACCTCAAACTGCCCACTCCCCCACCCAAGCCCCCAAATGGCCTGAGCACAAACCCCAATATAACAAATTAACAGTCTAAACATTGGAGCACGTCTCTCACAGCCAGCTATGAGCGTCCGAGTGCGCTCTCTCCGCTCCAGCGAAAAGTGGGTATCAGTCCAGCTCCATTCCATAGTTAGCCCGCTCCTCAGATCTGCATCTTTCTCTTCGTCGCGGCACAACTGTTCTCCAACGCGGGTGTCCGACCAACCGTATAACAGCGTGCTAGACGTCTCACAGTGCAATTCCACTCCGACGGTCATTACCATCCGTCGCGCAACCTTCCCACACGGGGGGGGCAGTCCGCCGGTCGTGGGTAAACAGCCTCTAGCGCCACCTAGTAGGCAACATCTGACTGCATTGTCTCCAGACCAGGTTTATCATATGCCCCACCACACGGGGGCAGCCCCAGATCCAGACGGAAGTGCCTTCAAAGCTTTGCCCATCATCTTGCATTTACATATTTGGCGGCCCACCAGTCAGCACACGTTTCGTCTCAAGCGCCAAATTCCCCCCAGTGAAGCACGCAGTTTCAATTGTCGCCGCCATTGCTGTCTGTATAGCATGCCGAGCCCCTCCCAAGGGCAGGCAGCGCATACAAGTATATTTAACCGCACAGTTTTAACACCTCACCTCACCGTAACATCAGCTGTCCATAAATACAGTGAACCATTATACCCGGTTGGGTGCCGTTTCCGTCTCCACCAGTCTCCGAGGCGACCTTGTTTGTATTGGGATGGGCTCAATCTCAGTCCACGCACGTTGTGGGTCTGTGAAGAATAACGTTTTACCTTCCACCACCACTCTTAGCTTTGCTGGGTGAAGCATGGCATATACGATGTTCCTCTCACGAAGTGCCTTCTTTACCGAGTCGAATGCTTTCCTCGCCTTTTGTGTTGCTATCGTGAGGTCCGGGTAGAAGCTCACCCGACTGTTTTCCCAACGCACGTCCCCAATGCATCTCGCTGCTCTTAATATCTCGTCGCGATCTCGATAGTTAAGGATCTTCAGAATAATCGCTCTCGGGGGCTGCCCCGGGGCAGGGCGTCCCCCCAGAGCCCGATGCGCTCTTTCGACGACGAAGAACCTGGAGAGTTCAACACCTGGGAGCAATTTAGGGATAAGATCCTCTAGTGCTTTCTCCATGGGGGCACCAATTGCTGTCTCCGGTAACCCAAGGATGCGGATGTTGGAGCGTCTATTTCTTGATTCTTGGTCTTCCAGCTGGGCTGCTAGTTTACAGATCTCCGCTGTGTGCCTCTCAACGACCGGTGCCACCTCCTCCATGCGGGATTCTGTATCCGCTATGCGCTGCTCTGCTTCACCTATTCTCTCGAGTGCCGCATCCATTCTGGTCTGTATTATGTCCATTTTCACAGCCAGGGAGCCAATCTGCGAGGACAGGTCCGTCCTCATTGCCTGTAACTCGTTCAGCACCTCTCTTAACTCCGTGGCGGCAGGGGCGCACTCGCCATCTCTCTCTCCCGCTGTCATATTTCGTCTCGGGGTAGCTGCCCGTTCGGTCGGTGCGGTAAACTCCGACACTTTTCTTTGCTTTTTATCCTTCGCCGCCATCCTTACGAACCTTTTGCTGGTGTTCTGGAAATTTTGTGCCGAGTAAAAGTGTGGGAAATTACTCGGCCCAGTATCTGCTGAAGCGGGAGCCGCACTCCGCCCGACCGCTCAGCTCGCCGCCATCACGTGACTCCTCGAAGCGAGTCAGATTTAAACCTCCACCTGGGGGAGGGTAAGCGCCTCTTACCCAAACGCAGCACTACCCATACAGGAGCATGGTCGGATAAGGTCCGGGCAAGTATGCCGGTTTCACCCACCAGGCCAGCGTGCCCCTCGTCAATGAGGATGTAGTCGATACGCGAGCACGAGTCGTGAACTGAGGAATAGTAAGTGTAAGCGCGTTTGTCTGGGTGTCTAGTGCGCCAGATGTCCAGCAAGCCTCGTTCCTGCATAAAAGTGTTGAGAGCGGTAGCCGCTCTGGCAGTCCTACCCGAAATATTACGGGATCTGTCCAATGTCTGGTCAAGAGTAAGATTAAAGTCGCCTGCCACCAGCAAAACTATCCCGGGATCAAAAGTGAGTTTCGAGAGCAGTACCTCATAAAAATTTGGATCATCTATATTGGGACCATAAACATTCAAAATCTGTACACGGACTCCCAGCAGCAGTCCACACACTAACAGAGACCGTCCGTCAGCGTCCGCCTTAACCTCGGTCGCCTTAAAGTCCAGTCCTTTCCTAATCAACGTACTCACACCCCTTGAGCCCCTGGTAAAAGTGGCGTGGTACATATGGCCAGCCCAGGGTTTCCCAAAATGTGCTGTCTCCGCATCTCCCAAATGCGTCTCCTGGAGAAGTAAGAGGTGAGCACCTGCATCTCTTGCCATTGCAAAAATCCTGCGACGTTTGCTGTGGTTCAGAACCCCACGTATGTTCCAGCTCATTACTTTAAAATCATGCATACCCGCCATCTAATAAACACATATATCCATTTGAGTCTTGGCTCACCAACAACACCTCGCACAGACCCATAACAAAAGGGGCCAACTCTAATAAAATCTGAGTCACTCACACCGCTAACAAAAGTTATAAACAGCGCACATGTCCGCACCCTGCTAATCAAAACCCTGGCCCCAATTCCACTCAGCACCATCCAATATTTATTCCTCTCCATACTCACCACATAACAAGACATTACAAAAAACCACAGAACAGTACATTTCATCAGCTGACTGGCCTCCAATAAAAACCTGTGGTATAAAGCAAGAGAAAGGCAAGGTCTGATGGTGATTGTGCAAATCTGATGCTGAGTGCAGGCCGGTGCAGCATCGAGTGAGAGCACCATAGGAACATTCAGGTTTACATAGCAATTCTGCTGTGTCAGCAATGACACAGTCGGCATTTCGCCATTATACATTACTACGACCAGCATTGTCCCTTCGTGAGGCAGGAATCGCGCCATTAAATAAGCAATAGCAAGGGCAGAGAGCATTTGATAAGTTCCCCTGTTCCAATTCATATCATCACAGCTAAATACAGCAGTAAATAATCTCCAGGCAACATCCCCAAAATGTTCACAATTCATTCCGTTACATTTAATCACATAGTTCCAAACTTCCCCAACATATACTCCAATAAAAATCCTACATGACACAACACACCATAACAAGCACGCATCACACCACACTCGCCCATTTACAAGTATACTATATACACATAGCATAACAAGCACGGAAAGTTGAAGGTCCAGACCGCCGGTATGGCTTCTGGGGGCCGTGCCTGAGTGCAGGGAAGAGGCTGCAAGGCGCATGAGAAGCAGAGCAAGGCGTGGTCGGAAACCGCGCATTTTTATCACGGTTATTAAATCTGTGCATCCAAACAGCAACGAGTGTAAGCAATACATCAGCAACAGGCCTCCAGGGCGAGTATACTGTGGCAGAGGCGACCACGCCAGGTCTCCAATTATACTTTCTACAATAACAGTCAGTTGTTCTTTGCAAGTCAGCGGGCGCGCAGGAACTTGAACATTATCAGCGCAAACCGACGTTTGAGGATTCTCCACACAGTATTTTGCAGCAGCCTCAAGATATACATACGTCGTTGCATTATATTCACTCACATGCTTCAAAATGCTACCAAAATACACATCCATACAAATTCCCCCAGTTACTCCATACAAAGCACAACCCACACCATACACACCATACATAACCAGACACTCACTATTACATATACGCCCAAATACCATTACTCTACATTCATATCTGCCATTGTTGCGGTCTATGTATCCATGCATACACATTATAGCAGTGGGGATGCCGCAGCGCACAGTTGGATTAAATTCATTACACAAAATTCCATATTCCCAGGCTTGGCCAAAACACACGCCTTTAAAAACCTTCCATATAACAACATACATCACCATACATGCACTATAACGCATACGCCAAAAATTCATCAAGCCATTCAAACATAGCGCATCCATACTTAAAAATCTAGGGATAAAAACACTAGCATGACATATATAAAACCATGTCATAAAGTACACGAATTGCCCTGTACATACGGCAATACCTCTCAGGTCTAACAAATTCTTCAATAACCAACGTGTCCCCCCACCCCCGCAAGCCCGCCCCAACATGCAGACCTGCAAGCCCATAACCAACCAAACAACGCACAGTCCATAACAGAACATGTCAGTGTGCCAGTAGCCCCTACTGTTCCTCAACCTTTAGGGGGAAGAACAGCGCCAGGCTCCCGCTCCAGAGCATGAGGGACCTTCGTTCAAGCCCGGTGTCAGTCATTATCAGAGAGATGAGTCGATGCAGGAGAGTCGCTCAACGAGGGGGAGGCCAGAAGAGGTCTTGGCGGATGGCGGTCAGCCCAAGAGTCAATCTCCGTGGCGAGTTGCAGAATTTCAGGGTCCAGCAGCCTCTCACGACCGCCCGAACCAGGAGAGCGTCCATTGTTGTCCGTAGTCAGCTCCGCAGCAGGTGAGGCGCGTGAGTGTGGGGAGGAGCCGTTTGTGCGAGCCACCGAGGTCGAGATGTTTTGCTCCACGAACTCAGCTGCGCGGGAGGGGTCTGTGAAAAAGTGAGTTTTACCCGCATGTTGGATCCTCAAGCGTGCCGGAAACATCATGGCGTATCGGACATTACGCTCACGCAGCATTTTCTTCACTTCAAGGAATTTCTTTCGGCTCTGTTGGACCTCCATAGTAAAATCAGGGAAGAAACAGAGTTTGTACCCCTCCCAATGGATATCCCCCGCCTCGCGGGAGGCAGCCAAGATGGCGTCACGATCACGGAAATTTAACAGTCTGCATATCAGGGAGCGGGGGGGAGCCCCAGGGGGGGGCTGCTGTTGCGTGAGCCTGTGCGCCCTCTCAACAATAAACATCGCCGAAAGCTTTGCATTTGGGAGGGCTTGTCTAATAATCGCCTCCATGCGGTGCTCAGGTTTTCTGATAGTTAGTCCCTCTGGGACGCCTGTGACACGCACGTTATGTCTGCGCCCCCGCCCCTCTTGGTCTTCGGCGCGGCGGTGGAGCTCTCTCACCTGCGCCTGTAACGCCTTGTTGTGGGTGATCAGCGGGCGAATTTCATCCTCAAGCGCGCTTATCCGTGTCTCTGCCTCGGAGACTTGAGTCTCAAGGGCCACCGTCTTTGCGCAGGTGGTCTCAACTCTCTCTGACAGGATTTGGAGGGTGCCGTTGAGTTCGCCAAGCAGGCGCTGCATTTCTCTGACCGCCAGCAGGGCGGGTTCCGTGGGGGGTGTCGCCGTCGCTTCCTGCGTGGTAGGGGCGGCTGGTGTCTCACGCGCCGGACGGCCGCCATCTTGGGTTTTGCGAGCCTGGGACCCCCGCGCCCTCTCCGGCGTGAAATCAAAGATCGTGCTCTGCTTCTTACGGTTCGGCATCGTGAACAAACAATGCACGGCACCTTCAGCCACCTGCTAATGGGGCGGGCAGGAACTCCGGTCGCCTCCGTGCGCGGATATTACCCGGATGAATGCGCGGGAGTGCGGGAGCTCGGCGAGGCACGTCTGAGCGGTTAACTGCGCATCACGTGACCCTCCGTAATATTGTCCATTTTGAGCATCTTACAATACTTGCTTTCCCGATTTCTATTTTTCCTGAAACATTTTTACCATTACTGTAGCCCTCAGTCAAACCAGTATCGTAAGACGTGGCCCCTCAGCAAATGTTTGTGAGTACCTGGGTCTAAGTAAAGGGCTTTTTGCCTACCCCACCACAGGGACAGGATCCTGAACTATGAGCAGGCACAGTTATGGAAGTGGAGAAGAGGAAATGTCAGGCATCAAGCAGCAAAGATATCAGAGATAGAGTTGGCAGTGTTCTCAAAGAAGCTGGGATAGTTTAGTTGGTGAAGGAGATATTGGTATTACAAGATGGGCACAGACAGGAAGAGAAAACATCCCACTCCCCTAGATAGCAGCCTCCACATTTGGCTAAAGTACTTGAGTTACTACATACTTATAAGTCCTCATCACCCTTTTCTCTTATCCCTTAGTAGGTCATGCCTGACATTCTGCCACACTGATTCCTTGCCAGTTG
>JASCRA010664696.1:0-10359 GCA_030264435.1 Desmognathus imitator
CACACGTCACTAAAACTCATCCATGCTCTATGAAAGGAATCTCCCTATTCTAAATGAGACATTTTTCATGCTACCAGTGCCTGTTAATTAACCTATAGTGATACAAATAACATCATTACATTTGGCATGAGAGCAATTCATGTGTTAACTACAGACGATCTTACATCATTTACAAATGACAATTCAATCTCCATCTCAGTGAGTTTGTCCCTATTATACGAGTCATTAATTACAGACAATGGTGTGTGACACAATCCAACATATTGAAGTTATTACTAATACTAATATAGTTCTCATTACAGCTAATTACTAGTAATTAAGAATGGCAATTAGCATGCGATTCTAAATCACTGCATCAATCACACTTACTGATTGATTCTAACCCATTACTGATGAAGAACGATTCATGTCAGATACCAATGCTGTAGATAAATCATGAGCGGCTTTTCATGCTGGCGCCTGGGAACTAAAAAGAGAGAATCCATACTACGCCATTTTCCTTTTTAGATGGGTGAGAAAGTGGCTACTTCACCATTTGACATTAGGATACATTCCCTTTTCACACACTTCCTCGTTCATTAGATTAAACAGTAAACAGAAATCTATCTATATATCTGTCTTCTGGATGTACAATTTGGTACATCCATGAAAACACTAACATTCATTACAATCATTCCAAATGGAGCATTCACAGCTCTAACCTTACCTAGACGCTTCTCTCCTCGTTTCCGATAACGTTTCATTTCCATCGGTGAATTAGCTGCAAAACCTGTCAGATAGCACAGCGAGAAGAGCACTCACCTGTGACATCTGTGCAAGCCTGGTGATGCAGGTTCGAAACCTGGCAGGGAAATGGTCGGGCAGGGAAATGGTCGGTAAGGGCAGGGGAATGGTCGGTAAGGGCAGGGGAATGGTCGGTAAGGGCAGGGAAATGGTCGGTAAGGGCAGGGGAGTGGTTGGTACAGGCGGGAAAATGGTCGGTAAGGGCAGGGGAATGGTCGGTAAGGGCAGGGGAATGGTCAGTAAAGGCAGGGAAATGGTCGGTAAGGGCAGGGGAATGGTCTGTAAGGGCGGGGGAATGGTCGGTAAAGGCAGGGAAATGGTCGGTAAGGGCAGGGGAATGGTCGCTAAGGGCAGGGGAATGGTCGCTAAGGGCAGGGGAATGGTCGGTAAGAGCAGGGGAATGGTTGGTAAAGACAGGGAAATGGTCGGTAAGGGCAGGGGAATGGTCGGTAAGGGCAGGGGAATGGTCGGTAAGGGCCAGGGAATGGTCGGTAAGTGCAGGGAATGGTCAGTAAGGGTGGGGGAATGGTCAGTAAAGGCAGGGAAATGGTCGGTAAGGGCAGGGGAATGGTCGGTAAGGGCCAGGGAATGGTCGGTAAGTGCGGGGAATGGTCAGTAAGGGTGGGGGAATGGTCAGTAAAGGCAGGGAAATGGTTGGTAAGGGCAGGGAAATAGTCGGTAAGAGCAGGGGAATGGTCGGTAAGGGTGGGGGAATGGTCGGTAAGGGTGGGGGAATGATCGGGAAAGGTGGGGAAATGGTCAGTTATGGCGGGGAACAGTTGGTAAGGGCAGGGGAATGGTCGGTAAGGGTGGGGAAAATGTCGGTAAAGGCAGGGAAATGGTCGGTAAGGGCAGGGGAATGGTCAGTAAGGGCAGGTGAATGGTCGGTAAGTCAATGGGAATGGTCGGTAAGGGCAGGGGAATGGTCGGTAAGGGCATGGGAATGGTCGGTAAGGGCAGTGGAGTGGTTGGTACAGGCGGGAAAATGGTCGGTAAGGGCAGGGGAATGGTCGGTAAGGGCAGGGGAACAGTCGGTAAGGGTGGGGGAATGGTCAGTAAAGGCAGGGAAATGGTCGGTAAGGGCAGGGGAATGGTCGGTAAGGGTGGGGGAATGGTTGGTAAAGGCAGGGAAATGGTCAGTAAGTGCGGGGGAATGGTCATTAAGGGCAGGGGAATGGTGAGTAAGGGTGGGGGAATGGTCGGTAAGGGTGTAGATTTACTATTCCATCCTCCAGTCTGAGCAAGTCGGTGAAAGGGGAAAATTCAGCATTGACTTAAATTGGTACCCCATAATGACTGGGGTACCAACATAAGTCGCAGGGTATAGATTTACTATTCCATCCTCCAGTCTGAGCAAGTCGGTGAAAGGGGAAAAATCAGCATTAACTTAAATTGGAACCCTAGAATAATGGGGGTACCAATGTAAGTTCGAGGGTGTATATTTACACCACACTGCCCACACACCGCCTCACAGCTGATATCTGCGCAAGTGCAGAGTCCTGCAGGGCTTCTTGACATCCAGGCACCCAGTAACAGAGCTTCAGACATTCTGGCCCCTACCTGACTGCCAGGCCTCAGTTACAAATAAATGTATGGTCCGATTGGGTCTCTTTAAGAATAACACAATGCACTTTGTAGTAGTGCAGTTATAGCGAGTTCAATATTTAGCTATTATATGCATGGCATCTGATAAAGGATTAAATGATATAATAGCCTTAAGGAAATGGAAAATACTCCATGTTGTAAATATTGGTTTTAGAGTAGAATAATGTTATTGCAAAGTGTTGTAATTTGTTGGGCTGGTAAAATTCACTCACTGTTTTCATTTCTCTGCAGCAACGTCTTGTTCGAAGAGTCTTTGGCCGTGTGTACCAACGTGTTCTGAGCTGTCCTTTATTTACATTTTTGCATCTGTTTGTCAAAAGTTTTAAAACTAAGCCACAGATTAATTGTCTTGGGCTTCAGATCCACTGCACCCAGGGTTTGTTTACTGGGCCCCAATGCCCAGCCCACATAGGTCTCGAATTGTCTTATGAACTTTATCAAGTTTCCACCCAGTGTCCCCTCCTCACAGGGGTTCTACATTTATTGTTTGGGTTTAAAGGACACTGCAGGGAAGGCTGCCAGAGGGGGCCAAGAGCTTGGCCCAGCTTTAGAACTTTTCATGAGGCTTTTCAGAACTTTTTAGACTGCTACTTTTAGAACTTTCTTCTCCCAGCAGCAACCCTTTGCTCTACGCTTAGATGAGGCACTAGCTTGGTGGGTGAGGTGAAACATAGTGGGTGGTTTGGGGAAATCTTGCGAGCTGTACCCTTGACCAAAGATAAAAAAACAAATGAATGTTGCAGTCTACAGATTCATGATTGGCCAAAACAGGATAAACATAGTGCTAGACACAAGCATAAATGCATGAATATTTATACATTTCAAAAGGTATAAAGGTAAAACATCTGAACAGGTATTGTTATTTTGTATTGCTTTATTCAATGTTTGTCAGAAGAGTAAGGTGGCCTGTACGACCATAAGAGCGGTCGAGATAAAGCATTTGCAAACATGAAAACAAACATGTTATGTTATTCTGGCACTTGTATCCCGCTTTGAAAGACCTTCTGCAATTTACATGACAATTTACACATTCTTGGCATGAATGTTTACAAAGTCCCATTCTGCAAAGCTCCTAGTCATCTTATATTAGAGCAGGGATTGCATACTAAACAATTTTCGCAGCTACAAGATGGGATATCTTTACCAATATTAAAGGGCAACTGACCCACCTTACACCACTTTGCTTCCTATGACAGCCTGTGAAAAACTGTCTATATGTAGCACTTTTCATGCTTTTACAAACAGTATTGTTTCCTACATACTGAAAAAATGGTTATTCTTTTCCTCTACGGCTATAAATACAAAACAGGCAGGGCTGGTGGGTAACTTTCTTTCCTCCTGGCAGAATTTCCCATGCAAGATTTCTGCAATGTTCATAACAGCCCTACCTCTTTTGTATATATATATCCACAGAGGAATATATTAATATTTTTCTCAGCAATTAAAAAACAATACCATTTATAAGAAAATGAAAATCACAACCTATAGACAGCTTTTTGCAGGCTGTCATATGAAATAAAGCAGTGTATGGTTTGACAGTTGCCCTTTAAACTGTCAGATCTAGTAACAAAACCTATGAAATCTTTATTTACTGAAAGCCTGCAAAATGATCTCGAGGAACTGCAATCAAGACATCTCTAGTACATAAATTAATTCGCAAAGCCTCAGTCTTTGATAACATTTTGCACCGAATTCTGTGAACAGGAATAAAAGAGGCACTGTTTTCAGGCCTGTATATTTTTGGATAGAAGATGTGCACTGGAAAGCCATAGAAATTCTTGAACTGAGATTCAATTTCTTGGTACCACAATACTCGTGCTAGAATGTGCTTTTGAAATGACCCATCAGAGAAAAGAATATTATGTTCAATGAAATATAAAATTTGTCCAGCAGCTAGCTCCTGGTGAGTTCCAGGAGTGCAATAAATTACCCCATTTGTATCTGGCCAATATGCCATTATAAAGGAAGATCTGCTGCTTCTAGATTCTTTACTACCTAGAAGATCACCACTATACGATAGTTGCTTCACTTTGAAACAGGATGGTACAACAGTGAAATTCAAAGTTGGGTATATCGCTGTGTACATTGCCTTCAATTTGAGCAATTCTAGGGGTGTTAAATCACAACTTATTTTTTTCATGTATGATATAATCGGGTCTGTTAATATTTGTAGACTCGTTACAGCAGTCATACATGAAGATGTTCTGCAAAGCTCCAGAAAGTCAAATGCTACCATATCCTTCAATGATCCACGCGAACGGGTTCCTGATATCTTCATCAGACATTCCATTAATTTCTTTTCCTCATCTGTTGTTTCCAGAAATTTTGAAAACATTAAACCATCTTTTAAAAACCTCCTCATCATCTGTACTTCAACTGACCTCTGATTTGAAGGCTGATTTCCTAAAATTCCATTATATCTTTCGAAACTAAACAGCCAGAAAGAATATATTGGTCCATATAGCATAATGCATTCTCTGAGATGGCCATGCAAATGCATATTTGGTGAAACAAAATCAGAGCCATAAAGGCCTTCAAATGATCTGCAAAAACTTATAATCTCAGTATCAGCTTCTAGAAGAATTTCTGACTCTATTACATGTGAACAAAGTAAATAGCATGCTTTTACAAAATGTTTCCAAACATTTAGATGAGTACTTGAAAGTATACCTTGTAAACAAGGAATAGAGAAGTACAGTGTCCAATTCTTCCACTGATCAGCAGAAAAATCAGAAAATCCAGATTGTATTTTATATGGAATATTACCCAAGTCTGAAGGTACTTCAAAATGATCAATTCTCTGTTGAATATGTTTCATATCTTCACATGTTAAAATGTTCTTCTCCTTCCAAATTTCAATCATGCGCTTAGCTGTTCCAAGAAACAAGTTATGCATTGGATCTACAATATGCATCTGCACAATATCAAAATATGGTAGCTCAAGTAAAACCGAATAACGCAATCCATATTGACGCTCTAACATTTCAACATCTTTCCTATGTTTGGCATTCAAGATCTTTTCAGAAGACTCCACATGATTTTCATGAGATCTTTCTGGCCAGTTCTCTCTAATGAACCCACTGTAATCTCTATTTCCAAATTGTCCAGGAAAATATTTCCAGCATTTTGAACAGCCCCTATAAGCAGCATGCCCTAAGAATCCACAAACTTTACGACAAGCTGGAATGTCGCAACCAACCAGTATAAGTACTATTCGAAAATTGGCTACACTATTTAATTTACCTGACTTTAAGTTAAAACCAGGATTCCAGCATTCTTTTAATTCCTGAGTTAAGCATGACAGAAATGTATTTGTTTTAGGCTCTTTACCCATGTGTGGAATAATTCCAGCTAAAATGACATTTTTCCGCTTAAAACGCTCTGATTTTGGTAAATTCATAATGGTTAAATAAATAGCCCCAACAGAATATTGTACGTGTTTGAATGGGCGGAACCAGTCAACATTTAACATTAAGCCATAACTTCTTTCTTTTGTAAAAAAATTATACTTATTTCCATTAAAGTCCTTCCAAATCTTTCCATCCATAATATCCTCCTGAATACCATCTGGAATGTTTCGTTCCCTCCATTTTTCACAAAGATCCTCAAACCCTGGACGGATAACCATTTCTGCTAAGGAGTCCTGAAGGGATCGATAACAAAACCATTTAAATGGGTACAACTTCCTTTTACCAGATGGCAAAATAATCTCCTTCAAAAGTGGCTCGCTACAAGTATTCCTTTGCAAGGCATTCTTCTGCCACCTGTATTTAACAAATGCACATTTTTTTGTCTCTGCCCTGCCTTCAATTACTTGTACACACTCACTAACTGAGTACAAAGTATAACATTTTTTACAAACAACAAATTTTTTGAACGGATCCTTGACATATCCCAGTAGTTTGTTCACACCATAAACACCACTAGGTAAAAGAGTCAAAATTAGTCCAAGCAATCCTCCTTTTTCTGCAAACACAGACAATAAATCTTTAAAGAAATGCAACCATGCATCAATAGCAACATCAGAAATCAAATATCGGGCCTGCCATACCATCAAACAAAGGCATAGCCATTTAAGAAACCTTTGTGCTTTATTATGTGCTGTAACTGGCCTGGCTGCTAGTTGTTCCATTACTTCATCCAAATCTTGAGCAATAGCTTCTTCCATATTTTCTGCTAGTGATTGTTCTTCTGTTTGTACCCAATGTTCTTCAGCTTCACTGCTGTCATCAACATCAATATCTTCGGCAGTTTCTGGAAAAAATGTTGAGAGGTCTTCGGCATGTACACTTTTTTTACCATCCTTATTTACAGTTTTGAGGTTTTGCATGGTTTGTTCAGTCAAAATCCAATTATCTGTGTCTATTGCTTCTGTACATAAAGGTGATACATGGCTTGTGGTGGCTCTACTTTCAAATAAACCTTCGTCTGAAAATGTACTCATTAATTCTTCTTCTGATTCAAAGAAAGTGTTTGTCGAATGTCCAGTCACATTTGATATGAGCTGTTCACTCTGTTGTTCTACAGTCAGCTTGCAGTGATGCTTGTGATATTGTTGATAGTGCCGTAAAGTAAAGGTGAGATTACAAATCTCACAAATTACTCTTTTGCCCATGATGCCTCCGGCTCTTTTGGATGATGCTTCTGGATTACCAGGGTCTTGAAATCTAGAGGGAAAGTAAAAAGTTACTTTTTATTTTATAAAGATTTATACTTTATGGCCTACTTTCACATACATGCATAGTTTATTTAGCGAGCAATTATCATAAAGTTATCTTTCATGCATGCTCAAAATAACTAAGACCAACAAAATGAGATACATTTTTCAGGTGAATTGAGGCACATAGCGGGGGTAGACGAAACATGTGAGTGAGAGAAGAAGACATGGAAGGGAGGAGGGAGTGAAGAGTATGTGTAGGGAGGTATGGGAGAAAGAAGAGAGGCCCACAGCAATGGAATGATAGTGAGCAAACACTGTTACAGGATAGAGACAACAGATACCAGAGAGTTAGCAAGAGATGGTGCAGTGTACAGAGTGTAGTAGAGCAGAAGTGGCTGCAGCAAGTGGGAGGAAGGTCATAGGGCCAGAGGAAGGGAAGAGCCAGAGAGTGGAGGCACATAGAGGAGGTAGACTAAAGATTAGAGTGAGAGAAGGAAGACACAGAAGGGATTAGGGAGTGAGGAGAATGTGAAGGGAGGTCAAAGAGAAAGGAGAGAGGCCACAGCCCAGTCTTGGCCTCCATCTTGGGGTATATTGCAGCAGCTTCCTTGTACCAGGCATTTTGGGCCTTGTTTTCCACCCACTCCTCCCCGTAAATGTTACCTGCACTACTAGAGTGGTATAAGCTGTTGAACCTTTGCCACAATTAGTGGGCAACACAGGAATGTTCTACTTCTGTATCCGTTAGAAACTCCAAACTAAATTGTTTTCACTATTTTGTGATCTAATGTCTAATGTCATGTTTTACTCACATGTACCCAATAAAGAGGAAAAAATAGAAATTAAATATTATTCTAGCAAATACTATATTAAAATGATCACTTACCTGCTTCGCTTATATCTTGTCTTCATTATTTCAAATGAGCAGTTCAATTCAATCCTAGCAAATGGAATAAAAAAAAGAAATTATCATTAATAAATAGATTAAGACCACCTATTGAGGATGAAATGCAGTTCAACAACCAGGTCATAAAACACTCTTTCATCCATGATACACATTCTCATCTAACCACTCATTGACATTGATCTATCAAACCCATTTGTCCATCCATTTATTCACACTCTGATCAATCCATGCATACTGTCATTCATTATCTTGGCCATGTCCTCAAACATTGCTCTATGTACCCCACACAGTAGGCCACCAGAGACCTCTTTCTTAGGGAAAAAATGGTGCCCTGACTCCCTCTTCAAATACCCTCCTTTGGGCCTGTGCTAGTCCTCACTGTGCCTGTGCAAATCCTGTGCAGATTTCTTGGATTCCTAGCCCATGCACCTTAATAGCACAGTAGATGCTACCAATGCAAAAGAAGCAGCAATGAGGCAGTGCCACTGTGCACCCCACAGCTCTGTGGCTCAGTTACAGGAGAAGCAAATGCTTCTCCTGTCCTCTGTGACTGACCTGCATATAAACAAACATCGGCACCTCAATCACTTGACTGCCTTTCTGTCTCTAAGTGTAGGTTGCTAACTTTCCATCAATCCAGTGTCTCCCAACCAATTACTCGTTTACTCATCAAGCCACCCATGTTCCTACCCACTTATGCCTACCGCTGCTTCTGGCTGCATTTTTAGTCGGTAAACCAGGCGTTAGCTGGTTTTATGCGTCGATTGCTTCTGTAAAGCATTTTTGGGTGTTTGCATGAAAGAGCGATAGATCCCTGGTAATTTAACCCTGAGAGCCCTGCGCGTGCAGGCTAAGGGAGGGAAGTCTCAGGGGGTTTGTGCGAAAAGGGCCGATCCGTTACCTCTGGCCCCGCTTTCGTCACAGGTGTAAACAGATCAGCATTGTAACAGTGGGAAACGCCGTAACCGGCTACCTCATATCCAAGTCTATAGCTATCTGGGGCAGAAACTACTTTGCTGTTGAAAGGACCAAGGATAACGTAGGCGCCTATGTGCCATAACTGGGGAGGAGCTAGAGACTTAGATGGGATCCTGACAGTACCCCCACTCCAAGAACACCCCAGCAGGTTTGGGTTTAGCCAGATGCTTAGCATGAAAAGCCGCTTGCAAGCGCAGGGCATGAACATTAGAAACCGGTTCCCAAGACCTGTCTTCAGGACCATAATCAACCCAATCAATAAGATATTGCAGTTTCCCCCATACCAAACGAGAACCAACAACCCTAGCCACCTGGTATTCGCCCTGAGTGTCGTGAGGAGGTTTCTGGGCAGTAACATCAGGACGTGTGGCAGATCACAGAATTTAACCTGGGAAACATGAATCACCGGATGGCACTTCAGAGTAGGTGGCGAAATGCAAATGAACCACAACAGGCGAATAGACTGCATCAATGAGATAAGGACCAATGATATGAGGCAACAGTTTGGGACAGGAGGTACCCTTCAAATGCATGTTCTTGGTGGATAACCAAACTTTATCACCCACTTTGTAAGCAGGATCAGTCCTCCTATGTTTATCAGCCTGAGACTTCATTGCTGCCTTTGGAGCCAAGAGGAGGGACGATAAAACCTGCACCCTGGAGAAGGTCTTCAGGAATGTCGAGACCTCAGGGACCAAAGAAGCATGGGGAAATCTAGATGACAGGAAACAAGGATGGTAACCCATTAATGCACAGAAAAGTGTTGTTTTAATTGCGGAGTGGTATGAATTGTTGTACAGAAACTCTGAGGGCCAAGGCAGTGTACCAACTCCTTTCTTCTTTCATACAGAAAATGTGCATATACTGCTCCAAAGTCTTGCTACATCTCTCCGTAGCTCCATCCATCTGGGGATGATCCCCAGACGAATACATCAACTTGGTGCCCCAAATGATGATTAAACTCCTTCCAAAAGTTTGCCAAGAACTGTGTACCTCTGTCACTAACAATAGAGTTAGGTATTCCATGCAGTCTAACAACAGAACACAAAAATATATTAGCTAGTGCCTTAGCACTAGGTAGACGTGTAAGACCAACAAAATGAGCCATCTTTGTAAACAAGTCAGTAATAACCAAAATCACTGAATATCCATTACAGTTGGGGAGATTTGTGATGAAATCCATAGACACATCCTGCCAAGGACCAGCAGGGACTTTTAACGGTTGCAATAATCCTTGAGGGGCCAAATGACTAGCCTTAGTACGGGCACAAACTGGACATAACCGAACATATTCGATAACAGTATTCTTCATCTTAGCCCACCACACATATCTGGTCAAAAGCTCCATGGTTTTGACAGGTCCTGGGTGTCCTGCTAAAGGAGCATCATGACACCATTGCAACAATTCCATTTGTTGAGTCACATT
>JASCRA010675782.1:0-10356 GCA_030264435.1 Desmognathus imitator
GCACGATTCCAGGACGATGCAGCTCAACCCAGCCACCCTCTCCAACCGCTGGAGGGGGACGAGGTTGGCCACGGTGTAAAGTGCAGCTGGCAGGTCCAATAGCACCAAAGTAGTGGGATTGGTCTGACAGCTCCAAGGGCCTCTCCCTAATATCTACCAATGTGGATTCCATGCCCCTATTGGGGTGAAAGTCTGACTGGAGATTGTGCAGAATCCCACCACGTGCACAGTGGTCCTGGACTTGGGTGGTATGAATTTCTCAGATTTTGGCTAGGGTGGGTGCCTGATTAACGGGCCGGTAGTTCTTCGGATCGGTCCGAAGATGGTTTATTTAGAAGGGGTGTGACTAGACCATGTTTCCACTGATCAGGGATTTGGCCGCTCTCTAAGCTGAAATTGACCACTTCCCGGATGTCATCCGCAAGAACTTCAGCCAAGGCTTTTAGCGTGGGAGTGTGGATCGGGTAAAACTGAGAGGATGAAGGACCTGGGTTATGAAGGCAGGTAACAATCTGTTCAGAGGACACCAAGGAAAAGTAAGATAAAGTTGGTGGCCTGGGTACCCACTCCTGGAGACATAAATCATGGAAAATTGATTCGAAAGATAAAACTGCATGCATTTTGAATTCAGAAAAATACATTGGAGACCATGCAAAATGCACGTAAAACATGTATTAGCTGGAGTATATCTTTTAAACATACTACCCTACCTTTGGAGGACATCAAAGCCCTGCAGCTGTAGAGACAGAAATCGTCTTAACAGACAGAATAAAAGTGAAGCATATTCACAAAAAGAAACAATCACTGACAATGCCGCTTGCTTTCGTTTGCGAAGTGGTGGTGTAGAAGGTCAATCCTCCATGTAACTAAGCAGTCGACCTGGATTCAAAATCCAGTACCAGCTACAGAAAAAAAATGCTGCATTTGTTCCTATTTAAATAGCGCTGTCAAATAGCACAAGGGGACAGTCCGTTCAGCGGTTCGGGCTGTGCTTGTGTGACGCATTTGTTGCAGAACGAGTTACTTGCATGAAAATCTGGTTGTCAGGAGCAGGCATGTGATGCTTGGGATGGAGCTGATGGGGATGTTTGGCAAAGTGTTGTGTGCTTGGAGTTGTGGGTGCATTGAAGCTGGCCTTTGGTGCTGGTTGGGATATTGATGAACTTGATTTGTCAGGTTGTTGGAAAGGCAGGCATTCTGACACGGGTTGCGGGAATGAGTTGCTGATATTTTGGTGCTGCCTGCTGGTATCCTTGCCCACGACTACCCTGCCAGCACAAGTATCCTGTCTTGTTATTGAAGTTCATTTTTTGTTTGCCGCTGTGGTTGTCATTTTGACCAAAATTCTGATGTGTATGTGAACAGCATTTTTGTGCCATGCACGTACAGGGAATACATTTATTTCAACTGGAAATAGTATTTTTTTAATTGAACAGACTGGAGGATAGAATAGCATTTTTTTAAATTTGATTATACTTATGGTAGTGATCACTGCACTCAACAATATTTCTTGTCAAGATTATTGCACTCTATCAAAAAACAGTCGATCATTTTTGTGGGCGGTAAATGACATTCGATTCGGAAATGAGAGTTGTAACCTCCTGCACCAAATGCCCCGCTTCAAAGCAATCTTCGCTGTCTCAGTAGTGAGGTCAAAAGCAAAGCTAGATGCCTTTGATTGTATCTGTATCTTAGATAAGTGAATGTGGTTTCTGTGCAAGTCTGGAGATTATATCTGAACTACAAATTTAATTTTGGATTTAGAGGCAAATTTCTAGCCTGTGATTGGGGTATTGTGTGCTGAAGGTGGGATGTCTGTTATATGTGTGTTCTTAAAAAGGGTATTGTTGTTTTTTGCCATGGAATACCTTGTGAATTACTCAGAAAACTGTTTTGTATATTTCAACCTTGAGCTTTCCTTGCTAAGGTTCAAGGATCCTCATGTACGTAAAATATTGGATAACTGTACATGCTTTTGAGCTGTGCTGACAGTCCCTGCCCAGATTAACAAATCCCACAGTTAGAATTCTGTTGGAGATAGTCCATATGCTCCTTGTCTGGCATTTATTTGTTGTATTCTCAAGGACTCTGGTGCCAGAAAATTACCATTTTGTACCAAACACTCCTTTTTGGCTCACAAAGATTTTTGGGCCCAAATTAGCAATATATCTGAACCTTCAGCTCTGGAGGTATGTAATATGTAAATTATATACCTTTTTACTGAGCAACTTTGCAACCCTACCACATTACATAACCCTACCACATTACATAACCCTGTATATCCAGGCCACTGGTGTTGCTTTATTATTTTTTACTTCTTCAGTTGCAAATCGTACACCTTTGGGAACCTGAAAAGACTCGCACATATAAAAAAAAGGTTTTCAATGGACTTCCGGTGCAGTGCGCGCTGTTGGCGGACTGCTGAAGAGCCGCTCTTTTCTCCCATCCACTAATCCGATCTGTATGTTGCGGAGGGAGCGAGTATCCCCTGCTAATTCCAGCGGCTGGGCACTGAATGGAATACAGGGAGCAGATCCATGGCGAAGGGGAAGCAAAAGAAAATTAGCGATTTCACAGATTCGCCCCTTCCTCTCGCTTCGGGAATGGCGGCAGCCCCCAGTAACGGTGTGGACCAGCCAGACACGCAGCGCCCTGCTGAACCCAGCTCTGCTGACCTGCTGAAAGCCATCCAAAACTCCAGACAAGAAATACTGGCTAAATTAGATCCACTCCTTATTAAATTTGACTTGCTCAAAGTGCATATGGAGTCGCTGACCGAAAAGCTTCAGACGGCGGAAACCCGCCTGGGAACACTGGGAGCAGCAGTTAAGCCGCTTGAAAGTCAGGATGCAGCGACATGCAAAGAAATCCAGCAATTATGAATGAGAATGTTTGACGAGGAAGGCAGAAACAGGCAGACTAATGTTCGCATTGTGGGGCTGCCAGAAGCAGCGGGAGAACACCCCATGGAGGAATATATGGAGAGCCTTATAAAAGAGCTGTTCCCCGATGCCCAGTTTTCAGCGCAAAATGTGATAGAGTGCGCCCTTGTGAAGAAACCGGCACCCGGGGCCCCTCCACGCCCGGTCATCCTCCACTTTATGCTACTTCGAGCTGCCCGTGAGACATGCTACTTCGAGCTGCCCGTGAGAAGAGCAAAATACCCTTTGGTAATGCAGTCCTGAACTTTTTTCAAGACTTTACTTCAACAGTACAGCGGACTCGCAGAACCTTTTGGAATGCCAAGCAAAAATTGAGAGAAAAAGGAATACTTTATACGATGATGTATCTGGCTAAACTTCGAGTGGTTGCCGGTGGTACTACTCGTTTCTTTATGGACCCTGAACAAGTGCTCCGCTTTGCGGAGACACTGCCGAAACCAAGAAATTCTCCTGAAACTCGTCCTCTCCTCGTAGGCAGGGCTCGCCTGCGACATCTAAGCCTACCAGTCCGGCTAATGAGGGGGCAGGAGCCGTGGATGAACAGTAATGGGTGGCATTCCTATATGCGGTAAGAAATGGGCGGAGAAATGGGGATGCTTAGTGCGCTATGATAACTGATGCAAAACCTAATAGACGAATTGCACAAGGAGTTGTGCATATACCAATGAGTATCCGGGGGACCAGCACATAATTGGGCAAAAAAAAAGGTCTCCACTAAATGATTTTTGATGGGGAAGAGACTGAACGCAGCTAGAATGAACACAGACAACTCGGCTGAGGGACCTTATGATGGCGCATGTGGCTGAAAGCAAAGCAGTGCGTGTGACAGTTTCTTGGTGGTGATATTTCCTTGGCAGCCTAGGGGATCAACTGATACAGTGACATTAAGTAGCAGCACTGCAGAGGATCATGAGAGATGAATGGAACGCGCTATCTACTTTGGGAAAACTACATCGCCGGACATGAACGCAATGCTATGGATAAAGAGGCAAAGACTACTACAGGAAAACTGGTCATGGTGGCGGATGTCATCTCCTGGAGCGAACTGGATGTGACATTGATAAATATTGGGTCTGCGCAACTCGAGTGCAACGCTAGAACACCGACGGATAATTGGGACACAGTGCACAACATCTAAATACCCCGAAATGGTATATGGCTCACCTTCCCAATAATGAGCCTCCTACTCAGAATGAATGGGAGGCGGAGGACAGAGTGGTGTAGGTACCACCCCTTGGATGGCAGATTTCATGAGCGTGCGACCGGCATGCAATTTGTGGGCAGACGCATTTTGCAGTTGGCGGTTTATGGGGTGGGACAAGTTACCAGTTCAGTTTACCTATCAAGTCGCCCTCATGGTATCACTAGTTAGGGTTACAGCTGGTAAGTTGGGTACTAGCTGGGAGAGGCATATAGTTATTCCAGAAGCAGCTGAGGTGAAGGTTAGTCAAGCAGCCAATGTACATGTACTATGTTCAGAAGCTACAAAGTTTCATGATCAGTTCCACTATTTACTAAACATTCTAGGCAGAAATGTAAATATAGCAACAATTGCTGTAGATGACAATGGCTACACCTAACGAGCTGACTGTATTATCCTGTAATGTTAGAGGTATGGTACAGTACTCCAAGATTAGGAACATTTGGGCATACTGCAACAGAATGACAGCATCAGTGGTATGTCTGCAGGAAACACATTGGCCGATGTCAGGCTTACACTCTTACGTGGCACATTGGGCGGCGAAAATATATGCTTCAGGATTTACAACTGGGTCCAGGGACACTGTAATTCTGATCAAAAAAGGGGTACGCTTTGATCAAGACTGAGTGAAATTTGACTGACATGGCAGGTATGTGTTAGTAAAAGGACTCCTGGAGGAAAGGGATGTACTGCTAGGATCTCTATATGGCCCCAACGTAGAGGAAGACATGTTTTTTAACTCACTGTTTGAGACATGCACCCTGGCTTATGGGACGCAATGGTTACTTATTGGGGAATGCAATGTGACGGTTAACCCCAGAATGGATAGATCCACCCCCGTTATTAGACCACGAATTAGGGCAGTGGCAGCGATACAACTAGCCATGCAGTGCTGGGAGAGGATTGACGCCTGGCGTCTAATTTACCCTGATTAGAAAGAATACACGTACTATTCGGCACCCCAAGGAGTTCATTCTAGAGTATCTCTTACTGACTAAGAGCCTGGCAGGAGCTATCCGAACAATACAGATTCATCCACGTACACTATCTGATCATGGAGCTCTTACCTGCTCTTTTAATTGGGGACAGCCCATTCCCAAAGTATCACGGTGGCGGTTTAAGGCAGACACCCTACATGATTCAGTATTCACACAGCACTTACGACAACATATCACACTCTACCTTGATGCGCATAGAGCAGATACCACCCCTAAATTAAAACAATAGACAGCGTTTAAGACCTATATGCGAGGCATTGTCCTGTCAGTAGAGTTTGGGGGTCTGCGAGCAATTAGGGAGGATCTAGTTAGAATAGAACATGACCTAAGGAGAGTGGAGTTGCAATTTGCTAATAGACAAAACCCAAAAGACCTTGGGGCTAAAAGGGACCTCACAACAAGACATCAAGAAGGGACAACCAAAGAGCTTGCGCTGCTATCCAAAACAGTATGCGCCTGAAAATATGCACATGGTGACAGGTCGGGGCGACCACTCGCACAGTTAATTCGGGCTGAACCAGAGGGTCGCACAATCACAACTATCCAGAACGAGGCGGGGGACAACATCACATCTACTTCAGACATTGTTGTGGAATTTGCTAGATACTATGCCCACCTTTATCTGAAAGACACCGGGTGTCCAGCAACTGAACACCTACCCTTTCTACAAGATCTTCTGTATCCACAGCTAGATCCGGAGGGAGTGCAATATCTGGATAGCGCCCTTACACTGGAAGAAACACAAATTGCAATTCAATCCTTAGCTATATGAAAGGCACCAGGCCCCGACAGTCTTGGAGCTGATTTTATAAGGCATATAAAACCCTGCAAGTGCCACAATTGCGGTAAGTATTTCAGTATGCGTTGCACAGGGAGCTTTCCATAAAGATATGGAGGAAGCCAGAATAATCGCCTTCCACAAGCCAACCAAGCCACCACACCTATGCTTCTCATACCGCCCCATCTCACTTGCAAATTTCAATGTCAAATTATATGCCAAAATATTAGCTAACAGGTTGCAGCCTAGAATCTAGACATCAACAGGTACAGATCAATCGGGGTTTGTGCCAGGTAGGAATACGGCACTTAACATAAGACGGCTGAAAAATATTTTAGCAAATGTACCGAGAGATGCTCAAGCGGTAGTTGTTTCCCTTGATATTGAAAAAGCCTTCGACTCCGTAGACTGGGGTCATATGCGAGAGGTGTTAAATAGATATGGTATGGGACAAATGTTTATTGATATGGTATCTGTTTTTGTACCAAACGCCGCTGGCCAGAGTAATGCTAAACGGGGGAGTATCGAATACATTTCAGATAAAAAGAGGTACGTGACAGGGCTGCCCACTATCCCCGATATTATTTGCACTCATGTTGGGAACTTCTGGCGTTGAAGCTATGGAGACTTTCAAGGGCATGGGGTAGTGGTGAATGAAGAGGAGAATATAGTCGCAATGTTTGCAGATGATACGTTAATTTTCCTGAATGATCCGGAGCGATCACTGGCGCTGATGGTGCAGATATTTAATCAGTTTCGGAAGGCATCAGGGCTCAAAATAAACTGGACAAAATCAACCATATTTCCCCTGGGAGGGCAGACACAACCCTGGTTCAGTACAAAGGGCTTTGGTTTGAGGCAGAAACATTAAAATACTTGGGTATTCATATGTGCACACTAAAAGAGAAATGGTGGATACTGCAACATTAAACCGCATAAAACTTAAAATAGACAAATGGATTAAGCTCCCCCTCAATTTGGCGGGCAGAATTGGGTTACTCCAAATGATTATACTCCCCCAATTATTATATATATTCGGAGCATTAGCAGTGAATCCAGGCCCAACCTTCTTCCATCAAATTAGGTCATCAGCCACACATCTCCTATGGGGAGGTAAAACAGCCCGGCTTGCATATAATATATTAGCAAGAACGTATGCAGCAGGGGGTCTGCAAGCACCCGACTTCTACCTGTATTATGTAGCAAGGCATCTGCAATATCTTACACCACACCTGCTTACGAATACGCCCCTACACTACAGGAATTAATAGTCTATCCGTACGTCATAACGAAGTGTAGTCAAAACCCCAGGGGGAGACGTTGAAACTTTGGAAAAAAATAGCCGCACACATAGCACTTTAAACCCATTTACTAAAAGTGTACCACTGTATATGATAAAGGGTGTGTCCAGGATATGCACACCCAATGACATAATTGGCTGGACAGACAAAGGATATGGAACAGTTGAGGCATGGTACGAAGCTGGCATGATTACGTTGGTCAATATGGTAAAGATAGACTTGGGCAATACATGGGCGAATGCTTTTAAAATTATTTGTGTACGATTTCTGTTCAAAAAGCGTTGGCCAATGTTCCCTGTGATGCCACAACAATGTCCGCTGCTGTGTCATCTGATAACGACAGCAGATCGGGGGCACCAAATCTCACATACATGTAAAAAAATTGATTGAGCACCATAAAACGCACCGAATTGGGGCTAAATTTGGCTGGGAAATAGATCTTGGACACCCAACATCAGAAGAAGACTGGCGAACGGCATGTGAACATACGCTTGCGGTATCAATGAATGCCCGCTTTAGAGTAATACATTATCGATATCTTATATGCAGCTACACTACTACGATGAGACTAGTTCGGTATATTCCGGCGGGTGACTCGAGTTGTCCACACTGTCATGCTCCGAATGCGGACTTTTTCTATTTGATATGGATATGTCAACATGTTCAATTATTCTGACAACAAATTGGTGGAATACGAAGTCAGATCTTAACCACTCTGATACAGATAACGCCCGAGCTAGTTTTTCTAGCCAAACGTCCCAAATTATCCCGGCCAGACGACCGGTTTCTTAGTCTGGCATTGGTTCTGGCAAACGAGAAATAGCGCAAAACATCCCCACCGAGTGTGCAACACTGGCGACCTGTATTAGCTCAATGTAATGCATTGGAATATGATGTGAGACGGATGGCACACCCTGCACAAAAAACAATTGACATATGGAAGAAATATCAATTGTACTTATTAGATTTATAAAAATGGTGAAGAACTGCATTAATGAATTGGCTTGCACAACATTTTCAGGAAGGTAACTGAACACCACATGAAGTTTTATTATTGTTAAAGTACGCCGATATTTATAATAAGGAACTCGTGGAAAGAGGAGGGGGGAATGTTAAGACGTTCGATCAGTTATTGTTTACAACAAAATGCAAAATTTGTATATATACTGATCCTTCTCTTCCTTTTTAGATTTGTACTGTTAAAATTTTACGTTATAATCTATTATTATATACCATCAACTGTGAATTATTGTAAATTAATTGCGGAGACTTTGACATGAATTGTATGGTGTGGATTCATTCTGGGTAATAAAAAGATTTAAAAAGAAAATGTTTTCAATGATAGTCTTGTGTAGTGTATCGCGTGATTTCTCTGCTAATGCAATGTAGTTCATTTTGTCTTTTGTTTTTAAAGTTCTGCAAGCTTTATGACATCATTGGTGTCGTCAAGTTCCAAGTTCTGTTGTCAGGGTGTGTTCTGGCTATGTTTCCTGAAAGCTGCCATTAAGGCACACTCCTGTTACGAGAATCCCTTTATCCATAGGTAAGCATGATGTTTCAGTAAGTTTTTGCCATGCTTTGGATTTGCTCAGTGCGCTCTTAACATTCTGAAGGATTCAAAGACAAGTAAGTTATCAGTCGCCTCTCCAAACATCTGAGCTCAAACATCTGAGCTATTATCCACCATATAGCTTTAGTTAACTAATAAGCTTGGAAAACGCAGCACAAAATGAAGAACTTAACTCCTCCAAAACTGAGATTAGGAGACAAATCAACAGGACCCCCATGTAATCTTCCTGCATCTGCAACATCTGAAGGAACCAGCATGCAAGACACTCTGCTCGCCTTTCAAGCAAATCATAAAGCCTTAGTTAAACATGTTGTCCAAGTGGCCTCTAGTTTATCAGAGGTGCATAAACAGTTGAATCAGTTGTGCACAAGATCCATCCTGAACGAGAAATGCACAGACAGTCTGGAAGAAGGGGCAGAGAAAATGGCAGCTTGTGTCTTCAAATTAAAGAAAGAACTTGGGCTGGGTTCTAATGAAGTAGAAGACAAAGCCAGTCCCCAGATTTCTGCTGAATTAGAAGACCCAACAAGTCACCAGATCTCTGCTGAATTAGAAGAGCAAACCAGCCTCCAGCGCTCTGATGGACGTGCAAACCACTCAGCGGATTCTCACAAAACAGAGGTATGTTATTTAACTAACTTATTATTTTGTCCCGCTTTATACCATATTTTATGTATCTGTTTGCAGGACCCAAAAGTGGCCCCAAAAAAGCCAAAATAAATGACCGTTTCTGAACGTTCACTGTTATATTGAGCTGCAGTATTCAGCTAACGGTCGTGCCTTACAATATAGTTTTGCAGGAGAGCACAAAGCTGCTCTTCTCATGAGTACTCCTAACGTGTCCATTTTTTTTCACCATTGAATTTCACAGCTTTCCGGTCTACTCTTAAAAACACCTATAGTGCCAGAGAACACCACAGATTGACTGCATTCTTGTTCCTGGTGCATGATAGGTTACGTATTTTTACAGCAGCAAATGCTGTTTTCTAGTGAAGCTTTGTTGGAACGTTTATTGTGATGCAAAATTGTACTTTTAAAGAGACCCTGTCATGACAATAATTGTAAAGATGCTATATAGAGAGAGCATTAACCCTTGAACCTGGAGGATGCGTAAAATACGTCCTCTCGCACAGTAAAACTGTGCGGAGAACGTGTGCTCTGCGTCCTCTACCCCACTGCTGTTAGGGGATCCACACTGTGGATCCCCCAAAAGCAGTGGGGCCCCTGGGACCCGATATCGAAGGGGAATACGTTTCCCCTTCGATATGGGTTCCCGGCCCACAACAACTGTCTAGCGCACAACTGCTGCGGGCCGGAAGCACGCTGCCGGGCTCCAAACAGGCAGCTAGACCAGAGCAAACAATGCCCCGCTCTCGCTGCTGGTTTAAAGCCTGGCAGCAAGGGACGGCTCATCTGAAAGCTGAAACTGTCAGCTTTCATGTGAGCATCCCCCACCACCTCTCCCGTGTGTCGATAGCATCCGATGCTATTAGCACCTGGACGCCAAATCCCCCGTGCTGCATGTGTTGCTGCACGCAGCATCACATGCAGCACTGGGGATTCCCA
>JASCRA010686870.1:0-10316 GCA_030264435.1 Desmognathus imitator
TTTTTACTGCAAATTTTTATTAGCTACTTGAACAACACAGAATTGTACTGTAAACACAACTGCTCACAGTTCTGTGTATTTCAGTGCAGATTGTGGAGCCACATGCCAAGATGAATTAGGGGACATGAAGAAACTGGGTGGGGTGTTGAACTGTGGACAGTTGTACCCAATGCTGCCGGTTCATGTCAGAGCTGGCAGAAGTTGTTTTCCAATGGGGAAATTAGAACTGTGGACGAGCTTCAGGCCATATTTGGTCAGACAGTAAATTTATTTAAATATATCCAATTTAAAACCTGGGCCAATAATTTAGAAGATAACGCTTCTAACCTTAGGAACTTTATTATCGGAAAATGCTATAAATGGCTACAATCACTATTAGAGATTGATGACGGAGATGTTCTACAAAAATGCACATTGGAGGGGGTGGCGCTTTCGGAAGGTAAATGGATGAATTCCCTAATAAGGAGAAGAAAACTATTGAAAAAGCAGCACAGATTAAAATGTTTTTCACTATGTACAGGCTTTACTATCGGCCAAAGAGGTTAAGTAAATTTGATGGAACAAATAGTTTATGTAAAAAGCACTCGCTTCCTAATGCAGATCTCTCACACCTGCTGTTCTTATGCCCAGCATTAACACATTTCTGGCTAGATGTTAGAAGCCGTTTGCAAGATATAACTTCCCATGAAATTACCATCTGCCTGCACTCTATTATCAAAGGCATTGTAGATCTACCTGACCTAACATCTATAGACAATCTGTTTTTTATGGCAATAGAAGCCACAAGAATGGAAGTGATGAAATTATGGATAGATGCGCAGGCGCCAAAGGCTATTGCATGGGAAGCCAGGCTTAGAAAAGTCATCCACTTATCTATTGAGAGCAAGATTATGCAAGGTGTCTTGGCCTATATGCCGGGGTTTGAACTTAGGACTCCCCGACATCTTGATATTAGCAGTCGATAGCCAGACCATATCGCCAACTGCATAGTTGGGGACTGGCGATCAACGCTTATCCGCCTGAGCCTTCATCGTGGCTCTGGACTGAACCAGATTCGCCTGGAGCCAAACCACTCATGCCCGGTATGACTTAATAAAGGCATCCGCGAGTGGTTCTCCAGGAATGCCAACAAGATGTGTTGGCCAAGGCAATGGGTTGTACCCATACAATGCCTTGAACAGGGACATCTTGATCGCACTCGGAACCCCGGTTTCAGAGCGAATTCCACCATCGGGCGATATGTGGCCCAAAACTTGGAGTCAGGGAGACAGTAACAACAAAGTTACTGCTCCAAATCCTGGTTACTCCTCAGTTGCACTATTGGTTTGGGGGTGATGAGCAGTGGACAGATGCTGATCTACCCCAAAGCGAGACAGGACAGCTCGCCAAAACTGAGCTGTAAACTGAGGACCCCAATCAGTAACGATGAAATGGAGAAGTCCGTGTAACCGGACAAGGTGGGTCACAAAGAGGCATGCCAACGTTGGGGCCGAGGGAATGGCCCTCAGCGGAACCAAGTGAAACACCTTGATCAGGGTGTCATCTGGTGCCAGATGATGTTTGTGAACGACCATGGCAATTCAGGGATCGGAAGAGGGTGTAGGGGACCTCCCCGGCTTGCCTCGGGGCTTTTGCCCACACACAAACAGGACAGAGTTTCACAAACTCCTCCACGGACGCCCTCATAGCTGGCCACCACACGTGGCGAGACATAAGATCTATGGTGCGTCGGATCCCAGGATGTCCACTGAGTGGGGCATTGGGTACCCAAGACAGCACCTCCTCCTAGAGGCCTCCATTGGGTACCCACAACTGCCTGTTGTGGAACAATAGGCCGTCCACTTCCGTGCTGGTCCTGTCCTCAAACAAATGATCCCACTCCTCGGGCACGTATGACCCCCTTGACATCCTCAAAGGTCATCAAGGGGTCCCCAGCAGCAGCCAACATACAATCTGGTGGGAAGATTTGACTAGACAGGGATTGCTCCCCGCCTTCAGGTTGAGGGTACATCAGGGATAGAGCATCTGCTCGGACATTCCTCATACCTGGCCTAAAAGTGATCCGGACGTCAAACCGGCTAAAGAAAAGGGTCCACCGGGACTGACGTGGAGACATTACTGAGGTCTTCCTCAAGGCCTTCAGATTTCTATGATCAGTGATGACGATCACTGGATGTAGGGCACAGTCCAAGTAATGTCTCCACTCTTTCAACGTGAGCTTGATAGCTAACAGCTCCACGTCGAAGGTGGAATAATTCCTCTCTGTGGCCGTCAGTTTGTGAGACTGGAATGCAACTAGGAGTAGGAACCCTTTGTTTGACTTCTGGGACAGGATGGCATCAGTTGCCCAGGAGGAAGCGTCGGTCTCAACAAAGAACTGCTTCTCTAAGTCCGGATGTTTGAGAACCACACCTTCCAGAAATAAACGTTTCACAGAGTCGAATGCTGCTGACTGTTCCGGGCCCCAGACAAAAGGAGTCTTAGGACTCAACAAGGCCGTTATGGCCAGGGTCTCTTTAGAGTAATTAGGTATGAACTTTCTATAGTAGTTCATAAACTCTAATATGCATTGGAGACGCTTTAGGTTTTCCGGAGGGGGCTAGTCTTGGATAGCAGTAACTTTAGCCGGATCCATAACGAAAATCCTGTTCGGACACTAAATACCCCAAGAAGGGTACAGTGCTCACCAAAACAGGCATTACATGCTTTTGGCGTATAGCCTGTGAGCACAGAGACGCTGGAGCACCTCCTTCACATGCTCAACATGCTCCTCTAGCGAACTTGAATACACAAGGATGTCATTGAGATACACGATGACAAACTGGTGCAAGATATCTTCGAACACTGAGTGGATGAAGCGCTGGAAGAAGGCCGGGGCATTACAAAACCCGAAGGGCATTACCAGGAATTCGTAATGCTCGTACCAGGAATTGAGAGCCGTCTTCCATTCCTCGCCCTCCTTCATTCTCAACAGGTTGTAGGACCCCCCTCAGATTCAACTTTGTGAATACTGAGGCTCCCCTTAGCTGATCGAACAGGACCGAAATCAGCAGGAGAGGGTAACGATATGGACTGTGATGTTTTTCAGTCTCCGGTAATTGCAACAGGGCCTCTGGTAGGCACAATCCTTTTCCAGAACAAAAAAGATTGGGGCCCCTGCTGGCGAACTTGAGTGGCGTATGAAACCCCTTGTGACATGGTCCTTAATATAATCATGGAGGATCTTGTCCTCTTTCACAGAGAGGGTATAGATCCTACTATGCAGAATGGGCCTATTGTGCTCCGAGTGACCACTCAGAGGTCACTTTGAGGTAGGAGGGCCTCCTTGTCGAAGATATCGGCCCACCCCTGATACACCTCAGGGACTCCCTCCACAACTGCACCCAAGGTCTCCCCCTCTACTGCCAAGGGATCTTTGACCTTCTCTATCTTTTTCAGCGTGGGTTCTGAGAACTCCCTTAATCCTTGATCGAGAAGATGTCTGGTTGACTCTCAGAGGGAAGAATCCTTTTCGGTCGCGCCACACCCCTGAGGTGCCCTGGTCACTTTGTCTGTGACCCAATCGATCAGAGGATTATTCCTCCTTAACCAATCCATTCCAAGGCTCACTTGGTAATGCGGGGAAAAGATAATGTCTAGATGCATGGCTTCAGGAGAAAAGCCACGCATCTGCCAGATCAAACTTGGGGAACGCTGGGCAGCAGGACCTCCCTTCAACATACATCTGTCCACAGACATCAGGGGTTGCACCACTTTCTTGTGTTCTGCTTTTAAACCCAGTCTCTGGAAAAGAGCCTGGTCAATGTAACTGCCCGGAGCCCCACAATCCAGAAGGGCAGTTACTGGTATCTGAATACCTGAGCTCTTGGCCAAAAGGGTCCCTTTCAGCAAAAGATGTGCCGTTTTCTTGGCCACCACAGGTCCTGAAACCTGGGACACCACTTGGCTGTTAAGGGCCCCCTTGCCTATAACGCCAAGGTCTTTTGCCTTCTGGGGCTTTGCTTTGCAATGGGCCACAAGATGACCCTCTTTGCCACAGTATAGACAGAGATTATTATTTCTCTGCCTATTCTTTTCCTTGGCCAAGATGTTGCGACCAGGTCCTAGAACCATAGGTTCAACGGGGTGCAGCATGACAGGGGTCACTGGTTGGAAGACCGGGACAGGAGGAGGTCTCTGACCTCTCCGGAGCTTCCTTGCCCGCAAACTGGTGCTCCATTTGGAGGGTAAGTCCGATGAAGGCATTCAGTGTCTCAGGGAGAGGATCCACCATTATGGTATCTTGGATCTCTCTTTAAATCATGATGGAAGATGCTAAGCTTCATCTCCTCAGAACAGTTGGCTCCAGCAGCCAACATGGAGAAACTAGCGACGTAATCGATAATGCTCGTGTCTCCCTGTTTAATTTCCATAAGCTCCTGGCGCCTGGAGATAGCATGATATTGTTGCTGGAAGACACCAGGAAACGCCTGCTTGAACAGAGCATAGTCCTGCAGGAGGACACTCTGACTCTCGAGTAAAGGGGCTGCCCATTGGAAGGCATTGCCATCTAACCGCATCAATATAAAATTGACCTGTTGGGCACCATTCCTATAAACGGCCGACCGGGCTCGGAAATGCAGCTCACATTGGAGCATGAACTGCTGGAACCCGAGAGGATCCCCAGAGTATTGCTTAGGCAGTGGCGTATGGGCTGCGGGAGCGTGGCCCCGGCGGATTTGCTGGCTCTGGTCCCTCGGCGTCAGCAGGTCCAAGTGGGAGGACACCCACGTCTAGAGGTAAGAGAGGAGGTGGGGCAGCTCTGACATTTAGAGCCTCAATTGCTGTTTGAAGCACTTGCAACTGTGCTGCAAACGCGGTCTGTGTCTTTGAGCTGTTGGCCCAGAAGAGCTTGTGCTTGATGAGAATCAAACATCTGGGCCTGGAGGTTCTGTAATATCTCAGTTGCTGTTGAAGGGAGGGAGGGGGGTCGGGGATTTGCCTCCGGTGCCACCACCCCGGGATGGCCAGAATAACTTATCGTCCATTGCTCACACGAATTTGGGTCTTGTCATGTGAGCGACGATATTCCGCTGCCCCCAACGTCTAGTCACCCCCTGAACTTGAGACACACAAGAAGGGGTGACCCAACACTCGGCAGCCGCAGTGAGACACCTCATGGGGATAGAATAGTGGTCCCTGGAGAGAAGGAGACAAAAGGGAATGTACTTCTTTAAGAGCCTCCTTTCTCCAGCACCAAGCAGAACCCAGTACCCGCTCACCTATCTCTTCGAGGTGCCTGGTATGGAACCTAGGACTGCTGTCCACCACTTCTTCCCACAGGAACACAGAGGACAACACACAGGAAAAAGTGCAGCTTGCACTTTTAAATCTGAAGAGCGCAGCAGCGCTTCGCCTTCAGAACTGCAGCAGGCAGGGAGCACCTCCAGCTGCAAGCGGTGAACACATAAAGTGTTCAGACAAAGTTCCAGTGTTCCTGCAGGGTTTTTATAGGATCCCTGAATGAGCCAATCACGTCTAGGACTCCTCCTAGGTGGCCATTTTCCAGGAAGTTGGTAAGCAGGCCAGTCCATAGACCCAAGGTATGTCTATGCTGTCCCAACTTCCTGTTTTGGTCCCATACCTCTGGGGGCTCCGCGGGATACCCGGTGCAGGGCTCTATTCCAGTGCCTTGGCAAGCATGTTGAGGCGCTTTAGAATAGCGCTGCGCGCACAACGCTGGCGCTTCAGGCTGGACCCCCCCTTTAACATGGGGGATCTGGGTTCCCCCTGGCGCGGAGGGGGCGTTTGGGGCGATAAGCGCCCCCTCTGACAGTAAGGGGCAGCGGCAGCGCCCCTACAGGTCAAAGATGTGAAGGGCGTCGTAACAATAAAGCTATTCAGTTACGCACTGCCACATACTCTGTCCTATACCTCAATTGGATTAATAGTTTAAAGCTTTTCACTCAAGCACCACCATGTACACTGCCCTTAACCCCAATTCTGAGATATAAAGCTATTCACTCAAGCACCACTGTATACTCTGCCCTACACCCCATCTAGATTATGAGTATAAAGCTATTCACTCGAGCACCACTGTGTACTGAGTTCTATACCCCAACTATACTAATTTTTTAAAGCTATTCACTCAGAGCTGTGTGCTCTGCCTTCTACCACAACTAGACTGATTATCCATATAAAGCTATTCACTGAAGCAACACTGAGTACTTCGTCCTATACCCCAACTATACAAATAGTTTAATGCTATTCACTCAAGCACCACCGTGCACACTGCTATACACCCCAGCTAGTTTAGTTATGAATATAAAGATACTCAAGCAAGCACCACTGTGTACTCTGTATTTCACCCCAATTTCACTGTATTCACTCACACTGTGTACTGTCCTACACCCCAGCTAGTTTGAGTATAAAGCTATTCACTCGAGCACCACAGCCATCTCTTGCCTACACACAAACTGCACTGATTGGGAGCATATAGCTCTTCATTAAAGCACCATTGTGTACTCTTCTCTACCCCTAGATCAAATGATTTAGTATATGGTTATTTACTCAAGCACCACCATGTACAGTGCCCTATACCCCAAATAGAAAGAGTTTAAATCTATAAACTCAAGCACCACTGCCCTTCACCCCATTACACTGATTCTAAATTTAAAGCTATTCAATCATGCACCAACGTGTACTGCACCCCAATATCACTGATTGTGTTTAAAGCTAGTCACTCAAGCTCCACTGTATACTCTCCCCCTCACCCCAATTACACTGATTGTTAGTATAAAGCTATTCACTCACACACCGCCGTATACTCTGTCCTACACCCACACTAGACTGATAGTTTAAAGCTATGCACTCAAGCACCATTGTGTACTCTGCCCTTCACCCCAATTACACTGATTCTGATTATGAAGCTGTTTACTGAAGCACCGCTGCCTACGCTGGTCAACACACCAACTGCACTGATTGGGTGTATTTAGCTATTTACTCAAGCACCACCATGTACACTGCCCTATACCCCAAATAGACTGAGTTTAAAGCTATAATCTCAAGCACCAACTTGTACTCTACCCTGCACCCCAATATCACCGATTGTGAGTATAAAGCTCTTCGCTTAAGCACCACTGTGTACTCTGCACTACACCCCAGCTGGTTTGATTATTAGTATAAAAATATTCACTCAAGCACCACTGCCCACTCTGGTCTACACACCAACTGCACTTATTGGGAGTATAAAGCTCTTCACTTAAGTACCACTGCATACGCTTCCCTACACCCCAGCTAGATGGATGATCTGTATAAAGCTATTCACTCGAGCACCACCATGTGCTCTGCCCTTCACCCCAATTGCACTGTCTCTGAGTATAAAGCTATTCACTCAAGCACAAACACAAAAAGTTGATGACTAAAAGCTTGAATTAATCCCAGCCACAAGGAACACCTCTGGACTGCTTTCATCCATCATTATTTAGCCTGCATTTGCCATTACTTCCAGAGTGAGGCCAATATGCAAATCAGTTCTGACACCAGCAATTGCAGCAGTCAGACCCAAACTGCTAGGTCTCTCACTCTTTCAGCACGAGATGACAAGCAATCCCTCAGACCGGTTTCGGCCGAACCGGTCTCTGGGATTGCTTATGATCTTGTGCTGAAAGAGTGAGAGCCGTAGCAATTTGGGTCTCACTGCTGCCACTGGTGGTGTCAGAGCTGATTTGCAAATCGGCCTCACTCTGGCAGTAATGACACTTGCAGGCCAAAAATAAAATGGTGAAAAGCGACCCATTTGCTATGATTGATTGAAGCTTTCCTCCATCAATTTTTTTTTGTGTTTTTGATTATTCACTCAAGCACCACTGCCCACTCTGATCTACACACCAACTGCACTGATTGGGAGTATAAAACTATTCACTCTAGCACCACTGTATACTATATCTCATCAAGACTGATAGTTTAAAGCTATTCACTCAAGCACCACTGTGTACTCTGCTCTACACCCCAATTACACTGATTGTCAGTATACAACATTTTAATTTCAGCACCACTGTGTACTCTACCCTATACTTAACCAAGACTGATTGTTTAATGCTATTCTCTCAATCACCACCATGTACTCTGCCATTCACCCCAATTGCGCTAATTCTAAGTATAAAACTATTCACTCAAGCACCACCGTATTCTCTGCCCTTCACCTAAATTACACTAATTCTAATTTTAAAGCTATTCACTCAAGCACTACCATGTACACTGCACTGATTGGGAGTATAGAGCTATTCACTCAAGCACCATTGTGTACTCTGCCCTATATTCCAGCTCGCTTGATGGTCAGTATTAAGCTATTCTCTCAATCGCCACTGTGTTCTCTGTCCTACAACCCAGTTACACTGATTGTTAGTATTTATCTAATCACACTAGCTCCACTGTGTACTCTGCCCTACTCCACAGCTATACTGATTTAAAAAATAAAGCTATTCACTCAAGCACCACTGTGTACTCTGCCCTACACCACAGCTAGATTATTATGAGTATAAAACTATTCACCCAAGCGCCGTCCTGTCCTAATACCTCATTTGGACTAATAGTTTAAAGCTAGTCACTCAAGTACCACCATGTACACTGCCCTGAACCCAGCTAGATTGATTAGAAGTATAAAGATATTCACTCAAGCACCACTGTGTACTCTCGCCCTACACCACAGCTAGATTTTATTATGAGTATAAAGCTATTCACTCGAGCACCACTACTCTGGTCTATACACCAACTGCACTTATTGGGAGTATAGAGCTATTCACTCAAGCACCACCGTGTACACTGTTCTATACCCCAAATAGACTGTTAGTTTAAAGCTATTCACTCAATCACCACCGTGTTCTCTGTCCTACAACCCAGTTATACTGATGGTGAGTATATATCTATTCACACTAGCTCCACTGTGTACTCTGACCTTCACCCCAACTACACTGATTCTGAGTATAAAGCTATTCACTCGAGCACCACTGCCAACTCTTGTCTACACACAAACTGCACTGATTGGGAGCATATAGCTTTTCATTAAAGCACCATTGTGTATTCTTCTCTACCCCCAGATTGAATGATTGAGTATAAGGTTATTTACTCAAGCACCACCATGTACACTACCCTAAACTCCAAACATGACTGAGTTTAAAGCTATTAACTTGAGCACCACTGTGTACT
The DNA here is from genome assembly GCA_030264435.1 of Desmognathus imitator. Classification (NCBI taxonomy): domain Eukaryota; kingdom Metazoa; phylum Chordata; class Amphibia; order Caudata; family Plethodontidae; genus Desmognathus; species Desmognathus imitator. The sequence continues at coordinate 9,187 of JASCRA010686870.1, forward strand.
CTGCCCTAATATTCCTGCTCGATTGATTATCAGTATTAAGCTATTTACTTGAGCACCAATCTTTTCTACACCCCAGTTACACTGATTGTTAGTATACATCTTTTCACACTAGCTCCACTGTGTACTCTGACCTACACCCCCAACTAGACTGATAGTGAGTACAAATCGATTCACTCAAGCACCACTGTATACTCTGCCCTACTCCACAGCTATATTGATTTAAAAAATAAAGCTATTCACTCAAGCACTACTGTGTACTCTGCTCTACACCTCAATTACACTGATTGTAAGTATAAAGCTATTCACTCACGCACCGCCGTATACTCTGTCCTAAACCCCAACTACACTAATAAGTATAAAGCTTTTCATTCAAGCACCACTGTGTACTCTGCCTTGTATCCCAACAAGACTGATCGTTTAGAGCTATTCACTCAATCGCTACCGTATACTCTGCCTGACACCCCAGCTAAATTGATTGAGAATAAAGCTATTCACTGAAACACCACAGTGCCCTACACCACAGCTTGATTGATTGAGTATAAAGATATTAACTCAAGCACCACCGTATATTCTGCCCTATACCCGATTACAATGATTGTGATTATAATCGTTAGGCCTGGTTGTGTGAGCGACGATGTTCCGCTGCCCCCAACGTCTAGTCCCCTCCTGAACTTGAGACACGCAAGAAGGGGTGACCCAATGCCCGGCAGCAGCAGTGAGACCCCTCAGGGGATAGAGTAGTGGTCCCTGGAGAGAAGGGAATTAAGGGTTAGTGCCCCTTTAAGAGCCTCCTTTCTCCAGCACCAAGCAGAACCCCACAAATCAGAACCCAGTCCCCACTCACCCATCTCTTCGAGGTGCCTGGCTTGGAACCTAGGACTGCTGTCCACCACGTCTCCCCTAAGGGGGATGACGAACACAAACAGAGGACAATACACAACAAATAGGAAAAAGTGCAGCTTGCACTTTTAAATCTGAAAAGCGCAGCAGCGCTTCGCCTTCAGAACTACAGCAGGCAGGGAGCACCTCCAGCTGCAAGGGGTGAACACACAAAGTGTTCAGACAAAGTCCCAGTGTTCCTGCAGGGTTTTTATAGGATCCCTGCAGGAGCCAATCACCTCTAGGACTCC
>JASCRA010689614.1:0-10286 GCA_030264435.1 Desmognathus imitator
AGACACCTTCTGCAACCACTATCACCATATTTATAACCTCCATTTACTTAATTTAACCACCTACCTACTTCTTACCACATTTTTGTGCTCATTTCCCTATTGCGTACATGGAGTCTGTTTTCAGGCGAAATGGAAAACAGCCCACATGTAAATGAGAGGGAGGTGGCATAAACCGCAGAGCATTCTAGGTGCGAGGCAAAATTGTAGGACATCTTTTAAATACTAAATACACAGCCTTGGCGTCAGGCACATGTAAACTAAACAACTGCATACTGCATGTAAACATGTTATTTTCATATTTTTATATATATATTACATGATATGGGTTACTACAGAACCTTGAAGGATGTCTAACGGCAACTAATATAATATGTGTATGTACACATATATCACAGATTGACAGATTATTAAGGATTTGTCCGTTTGTGTACATATAATGGGTTTTTCGGGGAATTCATTCCCAAAAATTCTTCTTTTTCTGTACTGTCCCAACTGCAGACTTCACACAGGGAACCTCAGATGTAGGGTGTAAACGAAATAATGAAGGTATATTGTCATGAGCCTATATGATGTTATTGCAGTAGGATAAGGGGTTTTATACCCCTTATCTGTAATTTCTTCAGTGTGTGCCACATATGTGAGAATTTTCATATACACAATTGGAATCCTATGAATTCTTATCATGCACGTTTTTCCTGTAGGAATATATAACAACAATGGTATAATTAATGAGTAAATACAGAGCATTGGCCTGTACTCCCTAACGTGTTTAATACAACCTTCTATCTGTATATACACATAACACTCGTATATTTAAGATGTTAAGACACACATTGAATTGAATACAAATGAATTTAAGCTCTATATTGGACATTACTAATGTGCATAATCCGTTTTCTGAGGTCACACACCTGTTGTCAATTAACACGTTTGCTTGTGTTTTTAAATGTTCACACGCGCGATCTCGCGCATGCTCACTGACGATCCCGTCTGAGCGGATTGATGGCCGGCCGGCCCTGAATGGAGACGGGTCGGTCTGCCTGACGGGTGAAACGGGATTTCTCCCGCTGCCCGTTTCTCACTGATTTTAAACGAATGCTCACAAAATACCTGATGGCAAACAGGTTTTGTGTAAGAGATGCTCACTTTATTTAATTTTGAAGCAACAAATAAAGAAATTTTATGAAGCTAACTACAAAGACTACGCCCTATCTGTGAATGTAAGCTGTGCAAAGGATCAAGGGAGTTCCCCCGACACTTCTGGCGTCTGAGTCTGACGCGCTGTGGTATGATATTATCGGCTAGCTTTGGCTGAAGTCGGACGGGAACCAGTCCCGGAATACAAATTTCTATACGTGAAGACAAATATTGGGACGGTGCCACGATCGCATGTGAAGAATTTCAAAGCAACAAATGGTGTTTCAAAGGTTGGTGTGACTCCTTTCTTTTTACGCGATCCCCATGTTAATATAACGGCGAGTTAAAGGTCCAGAATGAATGTAACGAATTCACTGATGTGCCAAACGCCGTAATAATCATTAGCGGGTTTTGGCACCCTTGAATACTGCCAGCATTTCACAGAGGGAAGAACTTGGTTCCCGGGCGTTTATGCTTCTTTGTGAGTATCCAGATAAGCACGTACAAAATGACAACGAGATTAGAGAAGCGGGCAGGGCGGATGACACAGGCCTACGAAATGGCTAATTCGCCAAGCAAGACAAATGATTCAGATGCATCTGGTAGCACGGATCCAAAAACTGAAACACAGAAAAAACTTGACCTTTTTGAGAAATATTCAAGATGGGAGATCTCAAAAGTCTGGGAAATATCGTCCCTGGAAAGATCGATTGAAGTGAACAGAGTCCCGCGGGGGCTACGACGGCTAACCATGCCTAAGTATGAGAACGCCACACCCGATCTACTACAAGGGTGGATCGAGTTACAGCATTCACATTCAATGGCCGACATGGAATATCTAGTGGCATATAATAAACAGGATCTTATTAGATTTTCTACTTTGGCGAATGACGTGAAGAAGGAATTGGATACAATATCAACAAAGGAAGTGAAAGAGAAATTAGCCCTCATCGAAGAAAAATTAGACAAACAAGAAGATAAGCTTTGTCTGAGGAAACAACGAAAATATATTAGAGATCTAAATGACTATAAAATGAACAGGGTCTTCACATTTGCCAAGCGTTTCGATGTAATAAGAAAAAACATTGAGACAAACACGCAAGATCCAGTGGTCGAAATAGAACAACCGCAAACGCCTTCGACGTCAGAGTCAGAATCAGAATCAGGATCAGGTGACATCGGAGGAGGGGATTTTCCGGACGAACTTCGAGTACTCCTGCAGGATCAACAGCAACGCAATATTCGAGACAGAGGCAAAGGAAGCGTCGCAGGATCAGGCGGTCCAAAAGGAGGAAAAACGCAAAGAAAAAAGCCTCAAAGCAAAGCGGGAATCAGGAAGAGGTCACCAATTACAACACGCTCCAAGAAGTAATAACCAGCAATGACGCTGACCACACTGTCAATGAGGAATGGGTTAATAATATCATAAGGACACCAACCAGTCCGATAAGTATTGATCGTACTGTAATCAATTTGTCTGATATAACCTTAAATAATGATGCGATAAGTGTGTTATCTAAAGGGCTTAATTATTGTCCAACGGCTGAATTTGATGTCTCACACATGAAAATTGAACTTTTTAAGTTCGTACGTAAAATCAAGCTGAAAAGATTTTTTCTAGAACACCCTATGGGTAACACAATACCCCATAACATACAAACACCAGAGGAATGTACCATTGCTGAATATGAGAGTATTGTGAGCTTAGAAGAATTATTGTCGGAACAAAATGACACACATGTGATACACCAAACAAAACCCACCCAACTACCACATGAGAGTGGCTTGAAACCTCGGAGTAAGTTTACTCCGACCTGTAAAATAAAGGATCACACGGAGATCTTTTTTGACGCAGTGTTACAAGATTGTAAGAAAATCTGCTTACAAAGTAATTACCGGTCTACCTCTAATCTCACAATGGGTGAATTATCAGCTATTCAGCATTTACAGCAATGTAGCAACATAATTATTTGTAACTCTGACAAGGGGGGAAATGTAGTTGTTTTGAATAAGCAGGATTATCAACAGGAAGCTATGCGACAACTTGCAGATAACACCACATACAAGCAGGTTAATCGATCCATTATTGGAGAGTTCCAAACTAATCTAGACAAAATGCTTCGTAAATTTAAAACATGTGGGCAGCTTACAGAGGAGGAGGTACAGTTTCTGACAATAGAACATCCTGTTGTCCCTACGCTTTACCTCCTCCCTAAAATACATAAAGACCCAGTACATCCACCCGGAAGACCGATTGTCTCCGGCATTGGTTGGTTGACTGAGCCCCTAGCACAATACCTGGAATACCATCTTCAAAGTTTTGTGCAGGAGCTCCCCTCCTTTGTCAGGGACACAACACACTTCATTGAGAGATTAAAAAGAGTCACAAGAGAGGGACCATGGTTGCTGTGCACCCTAGATGTAGCCTCATTATATTCTATCATTGATTTAGAGAGTGGGCTGGAAATTGTGAAATATTTTTTGGGCCAATTATCTATCTCTTATGAAGATCACACTACTATGTTATTAACACTGTTGAAATTTTGCCTTACCACAAATGTCTTTTTGTTTGGGGATATTGTTTTCCAGCAAATTAGGGGGGCCGCTATGGGGTCCCCCATCTCTCCGACCTTCGCAAACTTATACATGGGGTGGTGGGAGAAGTTTGTACTATTTCATGCTAATTTAACGGTTTGGACAGATCACATTGATTTTTATGTCAGATATATCGACGATTTGTTTTTTCTGTGGAAAGGCACTGTGGAACAGTGGATTGAATTTTTGGCTATCCTCAACAATAATGACCTGAATTTGCGTTTTACAACTAATTATTCCACATTAAGAGTAACTTACCTGGATTTAGAAGTTTACCAGAATGATGAGGGGTTGCATTATTGCCTACATAATAAACCTACGGCAGGCAATACACTCTTGCACCCCAACTCTGCACATCCCAAAAAATGCATTGCGGGTATACCAGTGGGGGAATATATAAGAGCTAGACGAAATTGTGACAGCATTAAAGAGAGAGATGAAGCATTCAAACTAGTAACGACCAGATTTAAACAACGAGGGTACCCTAGTGTGGTCCTCAAACCGGCTCTACAAAAAGCCATGGGTAGATCAAATAAAGATGTAGCAATTATGAATAACGAATCACATCAAGAATTACGCATTGTGGTAAAAAATAACAACAAATCACAGGCCATATGTAAAAGCCTTAACAAAAACTGGTCTATATTATTAAGTGATCCTGTCCTTAAGAGCTTTTTACCAGAACATCCTCTTGTGTCATTTTCTCGGTCCCCCAACTTAAAAGATCTTCTGTCTCCTAGTCATTTTTATGGAGAAAATAGAAAAAAGAAAGTTCTTAATCCAGGGTTTTTCTCATGTGCTATGTGCGTAGCATGCAACAAGCAATACTATAAAGTGAAACATGTCTCTTGTCCCCTGCGTAGAAAACCGTATATCATACGTGATACGATTAGATGCAGTTCCACCAATTGCATATATATGTTGGAATGCCCTTGTGGCAAACGTTATATAGGGTCTACCACACTTGAGGTACATGAAAGAGTATCACAACATCGCAGAGCAATCCGAAATGTTGACCGATCATACCCGGTAGCTGTGCATTTCTCAGAACATCACAATTCTGAAGACAAGCTATTAAAGTATTGGGGATTGCGCATAGTACACCAGCATATTAGAGGAGGAAATGTGGATAAAGAGTTACGCAAAGCAGAGTCCAAACTCATTACTCTATTTGATTGTCTTGCTCCTAAAGGCCTGAATGTATCAACAGGACTAAGCCTTTTTTTATGATCGGGATAGGTACAATATCGAAGTGGAAATATAATAAATAAGTGATATGTTAAATGTGTATTAACACATGTACATCAAACAAACACCACAATATTAGGGGTTTAATCTAACATATAACAGGAATTTATTCCAGTATTTTCTACTTCTTTTTCTGTACCATCCAGGGGCTATTGCTATTTTCACATTTAACCTCAGAGACAGGATGTGATAACAATATGAATGTTGTAACAAACATGTCATCACGTGTTCATTTCATGACTATTGTCATTGCCATAATTATGTACCACATGTAGGATAAAGAGTGCACATGCATTTGGGATATAGTGAATTTCACTCTATCGTGTTGGTTTACGATAATTTAACTGTTGTGTTTCCTACAATGATTGAGCATGAGCTCATAATAATGATATGTGACTTTAATCCTGGGTACACACATATGGTGATATGTAACTTTAATCCTAGGTACACACATATAATTATATGTGTGTGTTATGGATGATGGTTGTGACACACAGTTCACTGAATATAATTGAACTTTAAGCTTCATATTGCACATCAGAAAATGTATTCAATCTGATATATGAGGTTAAACACCTGTTGTCAATCAACACTGTAGTGTGTGGTTTTAAATGCTTTTCACGCGCGATCTCGCGCATGCTCACTGACGATCCCGTCTGAGCGGATTGTTGGCCGGCCGGCCCTGAATGGAGACGGGTCGGTCTGCCTGACGGGTGAAACGGGATTTCTCCCGCTGCCCGCTTCTCATTGATTTTAACGAATGCTTATGAATGCTTACGAAATACCTGAGGGAACAGGTTCTATGTAAGAGATGCTCACTTTTTTCAATTTTGAAAGAACAAATAAAGAATTTTTATGAAGCAAACTAGAAGGACTACGCCCTATCTGTGAACACAAGCTGTGCAAAGCATCAAGGGAGTTCCCCCGACAATTTTGGCGTCTGAGTCTGACGCGTTGTGGTATGATATTATCGGCTAGCTTTTGCTGTGGTCGGATGGGAACCAGCCACGGAATACAATTCTTTTATATGTGAAGATAAATATTGTGACGACGCCACGATCGCATGTGAAGAATCTCTAAAGCAACAATGGTGTTTCAAAGGTTGGTGTGACTCTTTTCTTTTTACGCGATCCCCATGTTAATGTAACGGCGAGCTAAATGTCCAGAATGAATGCAACGTACTCATTCATGTGACAAAACGTCGTAACAATCATTAGTGGGTTTTGGCGCCCTTTAACATTGCCAGCATTTCACAGAGTGAAGAATCTGCTTCCTGGGCGTCTATGCCCCTTTGTGAGTATCTACACAAGTACGTGTAAAATGACAACGAGGTTAGAGAAGCGGGCAGGGCGGATGACCCAGGCCTACGAAATTGCCAAGACGGCAAGCAAGACAAATGAGTTAGACGCATCTGGTAGCACGGATCCTAAAACTAAATTACAGAAAAAACTGGACTTTTTTGAGAAATATTCGAGATGGGAGATCTCAAAAGTCTGGGAAATATCGTCCCTCGAAAGATCAATTGAGGTGAACAGAGTCCCGCGAGGGCTACGACGGTTAACTATGCCGAAGTATGAGAATGCCACACCCGATCTACTACAAGGGTGGATCGAGTTACAGCATTCACATTCAATGGCTGACATGGAATATCTAGTGGCATATAATAAACAGGATCTAAACAGATTCTCTATTTTGGCGAATGATGTGAAGAAGGAATTAGACGCAATATCAACAAATGAAGTGAAAGAGAAACTGGCCCTAATCGAAGAAAAATTAGACAAACAAGAGGATAAGCTTTGTCTCAGGAAACAACGTAAATATATTAGAGACTTAAATGACTACAAAATGAATAGGGTCTTTACATTTGCCAAACGCTTCGACGTAATCAGGAAAAACATCGAGACAATCACACAAGACCCAGTGGCCGAAATAGAACAACCGCAGACGCCTTCGACTTCAGAGTCAGAATCAGAATCTGGATCAGGTGACATTGGAGGAGGGGATTTTCCGGACGAACTTCGAGTACTCCTGCAGGATCAACAGCAACGCAATATTCGAGACAGAGGCAAAGGAAGCGCCGCAGGATCAGGCGTTCCAAAAGGAGGAAAAGTGCAAAGAAAAAAGCCTCAAAGCAAAGCAGGAATCAGGAAGAGATCACCAATCTCAACACGTTCCAAGAAGTAACAGTCAGTAATGACTTTGACAATGCCGTCGATGAGGAATGGATTAATAACATCATTAGTACACCTACCTTTCCGATAAGTATTGACCGCACTGTAATCAATTTGTCTGATACAACCTTAAATGATGATGCGATAAGTGTGTTATCTAAAGGGCTTAATTATTGTCCAACAGCTGAATTTGATGTTTCACACATGAAAATCGAACTTTTCAAGTTCGTACGTAAAATCAAACTTAAAAGATTTTTTCTAGAACACCCTATGGACAATACAATACCCCATAACATACAGAGACCAGAGGAATGTACTATTGCTGAGTATGAGAGTACTGTGAGCTTGGAGGAACTATTGTCGGAATATAATGACACACATACTATACATCAAATAAAACCCACCCAACTACCGCATGTGAGTGGTTTAAAACCTCGGAGTAAATTTACTCCGACCTGCAAAATAAAGGATCATACAGAGATCTTTTTTGAAGCAGTGTTACAAGATTGTAAGAAAATCTGTCTACAAAATAATCACATGTCTACCCCCAACCTCACAGTCGGTGAATTATCAGCTATTCAGTATTTACAGCAATGTAACAACATAATTATTCGTAACTCTGACAAGGGAGGAAATGTAGTTGTTTTAAATAAGCAGGACTACCAACAAGAGGCCATGCGACAACTTGCAGATAACACCACATATAAGCAGGTTAATCGATCCATTATTGGAGAATTTCAAACTAACTTAGATAAACTGCTTCGTAAATTCAAACTATGTGGGCAGTTAACAGAGGAGGAGGTACAGTTTCTGACAATAGAATATCCTGTTGTCCCGACATTTTACCTCCTCCCCAAAATACATAAGGACCCATTACATCCACCCGGAAGACCGATTGTCTCCGGCATTGGCTGGTTGACAGAGCCTCTAGCGCAATACTTAGAATACCATCTGCAAAGTTTTGTGCAGGAACTTCCCTCCTTTGTTAGGGATACAACACACTTCATTCAGAAATTAAAGGGAGTCACAAATAAGGGACCATGGTTACTCTGTACCCTAGATGTAGCCTCGCTTTATTCTATTATTGATTTAGAGAATGGGCTGGAAATTGTGAAATACTTCTTAGGTCATTTATCAATTTCTTATGAGGACCACACCACTATGTTGTTAACATTGCTTAAATTCTGTCTCACTACAAATGTCTTTCTATTTGGGGATATTGTTTATCAGCAAATCAGGGGAGCCGCAATGGGGTCCCCCATTTCGCCGACCTTCGCGAATTTATACATGGGGTGGTGGGAGAAGTTTGTATTATTTCATGCTAATCTAATTATTTGGACAGACCATATTGATTTTTATGCCAGATACATTGATGATTTATTTTTTCTGTGGAAAGGCACTGTGGAACAGTGGATCGAATTTATAGCTATCCTCAATAATAATGACCTGAATTTGCGCTTCACAACTAATTATTCCATCTCAAGAGTAATTTATCTGGATTTAGAAGTTTATCAGAATGATGAGGGGTTACACTATTGCCTACATAATAAACCTACGGCAGGCAATACACTCTTGCACCCCAAGTCAGCACACCCCAAAAAATGCATTAAGGGCATACCAGTGGGGGAATTTACAAGGGCTAGACGAAATTGTGACAGTGACACAGAGAGAGATGAAGCATTTAAACTGGTAACCACCAGATTTAAACAACGAGGGTACCCTAGCTCGGTCCTTAAACCGGCTTTACAAAAAGCAATGGGTAGGCCAAATAAAGATTCAATAACTAAGAACAATGAATCACAACAAGAATTACGCATTGTGATAAAAAATAACAACAAATCACAAGCTATATGTAAAAGCTTGAATAAAAATTGGTCTATATTATTAAGTGATCCTGTCCTTAAGAGTTTTTTACCAGAACATCCTCTTGTATCATTTTCTCGGTCCCCCAATTTAAGGGATCTTTTGTCCCCTAGTCATTTTTATAGGGAGAATAGAAAAAAGAAAGTTCTTAATCCAGGATTTTTCTCATGTGCTAAGTGTGTAGCATGTAACAAGCAATACTACAAAGTGAAACATGTTTCTTGTCCCCTACGTAGAAAACCGTATGTCATACGTGATAACATTAGATGCAGCTCTACCAATTGTATATATATGTTAGAATGCCCTTGTGGCAAACGTTACATAGGGTCTACCACACTTGAGGTACACGAAAGAGTATCACAACATCGCAGAGCAATCCGAAATGTTGATCGGTCATATCCAGTAGCGGTGCATTTCTCGGAACATCATAATTCTGAGGACACGCTATTACGGTACTGGGGTTTGCGAATAGTACACCAGCACATTAGAGGAGGAAATGAGGATAAGGAGTTGCGCAAAGCAGAGTCTAAACTCATTACTTTATTTGATTGTCTTGCCCCTAAAGGCCTGAACGTGTCAACAGGACTTAGCCTGTTTTTATGATCTGGTTAGGTACCAATTCAAGGGGAAATATACCAAAAAAAACTAGTGATATATTAAGTGTGTATTAACATATGTATACCGAATATATAACACAATTTTAGTGGTTTCAACTCAAATAGGAATTTATTCCTGTATTTCTTCTATGTCGGTACCACCCACGGGCTATTATTATGTTTATATCTAACCTCAGACATACGATGTAATAGTGATTGGAATTCCTTAACAAAAATGTCATCATGTGTTTATTTCATGACCATTATCATCGCCATAAATATGTATCATACGCAGGGTAAAGAATATACTTGCATTTGGGATACAGTGAATTTCACTCTACCATGTCGTGTTGTGATATTTTAACTATTACAAAAGAGCATTAGCTCATAATAGCTATATATGAATCTAACTCTGGTATACACATATAATTATCATCATATGTGCATGATATAGATGATGGTTGTGATACACATTACAGCAAAAAGGAAATGACCTTTAAATGTTGATCTGTGCATTTAAATAATACATAGAATTTGTCGTATGAGGTTAAAACACCTGTTGCTAATTAACACTTGAATGTGTGGTTTTAAATGTTTCTACGCGCGATCTCGCGCATGCTCACTGACGATCCCGTCTGAGCGGATTGTTGGCCGGCCGGCCCTGAATGGAGACGGG
>JASCRA010690720.1:0-10279 GCA_030264435.1 Desmognathus imitator
CTAAGGCACTAGTACTAGCTGTTCCAAGCTCCAATAGTATAGTTCTTTGGCACATTAACAACAGTCATTGATGGTGTGGTGAGGTAACTTCCACTGCCAGCAACACATAGCTTTTGGCCGGCAGTATCAATAAGAAATCGAAAGTCTCAAGCAGTTACGAGGAGTGAGATCAAGAGCTGTGTTGTCCAGAGTTAATCGATTTAGGAAGTTCATTGTTCATAGTTCATGCAGCCCACATCGCGTGGTACCTGCATCTGCGCACAGCTCGATCGATTGCGTTGGACAAAGTCCTTTTTGATGTCAACATTTGCAGCACACGGGTGCCACAGGAAAGCCTACTCCTCTAGCATTGTTTTTCCGAGCCAGAACATGTCGGTTCTGGGCGTTCCGGGGCCCGAAACCTCCCGGATCCTGATTTTAGCGTTCAAAGTTACCTCAGCATGTTTATGAGTCCTCAGCTCAAGCAAGAGCAAGCCCTCTGCAGCCACTTGTGCGTGTGAGTTCATTTGTTGTTCATTACAGTGGCCCACGGAATGAAGGCCCAAGAAGGAAGGTGGCAGGCCCAAGTTCAAGCTGGGCCCCAGATACGCACAAGTTCTTCATTTCTTCTGTGGCGTACGACAGAGGCCGCACTGGCAAGGTTAACGAACTGTGATGACTGTTGCGTCCCATGGGGAGGGTCCTTCATCTTTCTTTTGGACCCCTCCTCGACTGCGGTGCCAAGAATTGGAGCGTTTACTGGAACCGTTGGAGCTGGACACATGGCAAGTAGCCCATTTTCTCCCAGCTGGCTGCAGCTGCTAGTCGTGCACCCCTAAGTTATCATGGTGGCTGGAAGCAGTCTCTTAAGAGAGGAAAAAGAGGTGGGATTACTTCATCTGCTAGTTACTATTACAATCATTGTTCAGCCCTGTGCATGCTTACTTTTACCCACTTTTAGTGGTGTTTGTTTGGAAACCCCAGTGCTCAGTTCCGACTCTAAATCTCTTTCACATCAACCTGACTGGGCCTTTTGCCCCTTCTCTTTGTGACATGTATTGTTAAAGCTACATTTTACTAAAAGAATGACTGATTCTATCTGATATAATGTCAAAATATTCCCCTCCCCTCCTGCCTATGTACTAGCCTTAGCCCAAAAGAGACAAGCAGAGAAAGACAAAGCAATGAATGGCTGTGGCCTCTGAAATAAACAATGACTATTAAACATCATGAGACCTTAGACTACACAAATGACACTCTTCGCTGTTTTTTTCTTTTTACTCGGTTTCGTTTTTGTTATTCATTACAAATTTCAACCAATCAATCAAGTAATTGATATATACGTGAAGAGGCCTAATGATAAATGTTTCGCTTGTGATCCAATCTGCATATGCTATAGTTATAAATCACTCATTCTTAAACTGTGCGTGTGACTGAGATCTATCAGGCGCATGCATGTAAACATAAATGTATGTCCATGGGACTGCATTCCACATTATCTTAGTTGGTGTAAAACTAAACAGTATGATTATTTAATATAATGCAGTGCTAGTGGAACCAATAACTCAATTTGATATATTTTAACAAATAATTCTACTTTTAGCGAATTAGTACTTTAAATTCTGCCTTTTGCTCTGCTTGGCTTAAAGCTTTGCTATACACTAGGTGGGAGAGAAAGAGAGAGAGAGAACAGGTTCATGTTTTTCATGTTCGATACATCTCTATGCATACTTAATTATATTTCACTTTAAAACTGAGTGCCTATATGGTGCAGATACATCTAGTGAGGTGCTCCATAGCGGTGGGACACATAATACATTTCTAGGAGCAGGGAGTCATGTCATAATTCTCAACTATATGATGCTTGCCATCCCCCAAGGTCGAAAAAGGTGAATTCAACGAATCTTGCTGACCGCTGGTTTTTCTCCTACAAGAGAGGCTGTGAAAGTTTATAAATGCCAAACAATTGTGTATTTAGTTGAGAACTAGAACACTTTTCTTGAACCACTTTCAAAGACATAGAAGACACATGGTGCTAATTTTACACATTGCTGATAGGTACTTTATGTAAGTTTTCACATGCATGGGGTGCCACTATGTGTGTACTGATAGTCATGTTACAACGGGGATTCACCAAACTGATGTCAACTTCTTTAATGCGGAAAAATGCACTCAGCCTCCCTTCTCTTTGTTGGTCATGTGCATAATAATTGCCTATCATCTATGGTTACTTCAGCTCACTTTGTTCTAAAGTTCTTTGATATAACAAAACACGACAATACGATTACACAACACAAACCACCCACTTACACAAACAAACACATAGACAAAACAAGTGTGCACATTCCTAGAGCTCTTCAACCCCTAAATTTGCTTAAAACCCATTCCCCATAAGGTGATGTAGTCTCTTATTAATCCAGAAATCCAAATCGAAATTCTATAAAACCCCAAAACCTATATATTTTTTCCCATCCCTGACATCCTGTTACTGGTCCTGTTAAAAAATCGAAACTACAGGCACCTAGTGTACTCAATTTCGGGCACGAAAGAGTGTTTCTCTCTCCAGCGTTCTTATCATGGACGGGGAGCCCAAGTACACAAATCAATTCTAATTGGCAGCTGTCCCAGACTTGGCTGAGCGCCCAGACAGGTCTGTTGTTTTTTTTTTTTTTTTTTTTTCTTCGCGGCCTCCCTGCACAGCGCGCCACGTGGGGACAGCGTTACAAAAATAGTACAAACCAACAAGGCCACCGGCCGCCCATTTTGCCTCATCTTATATACTTCAAGTTTACCTAACTGAACCCAAACATCCCCCAGATGACAATTATACTCCTAAAACACACTTCCCCTACATTTAACACTAGATTTCCCCATTTTTACCAGCGCCCAATCCGCCATAGGAATTGGTTATTTTAGTCTCAAAATTCAAATTTTCATAACTTATTCTGTTACTCAAAATATTTATTACCTCTCATTCAAACCGCTATCACCTGTTCTATGCTTCTGATAGACCAATATTTGTGTCATGTGCAAAATACACTAAGATAGTTCTATGCCTTGCATGCCTTATTCAATTTCACGTTCTCATTCCCCACTGACCAACCTACAATTTGCTCTCCATCCGAGCTCAGGTCACTACTTTCCCGGGTTTCTTCCTTTTCCTTTTCTGTGACCCTACCGTTCCAAATTTTTCTGGCTCGTCTCTTGCTTTTTTCCCTTTCATCTTGTTAAATTTTCTCATTCCAATTTTCCTTCTTCTTTTAACCAATATTTCTCAACTGCCCTCTCGCACATGAATTCATAAAACCATTTCCTTAAACACCTCATTTGAGCACAAACACAAGTTACTCCTCCCCGACGTTTCTGATGTCTCTAAAAACGTTAACAGACCCTACACGTGCTTCCAAAAAACATACAAATCTACATAAGCCTAAAAACCAAAACAATGAGAATGACTAAGAAGTGGCTCAAAACAGAAGGTGTGAGTGACTGTATAAGAATGATTTGTTGTCAAGTCAAGTTTTAAAGATACATTAACATTTTGAGGAAGCGTCCTAGCTTCCCGGATAACGACACTATTGATCCCAATTTACTAATCTTTAAACTAATTTTGTCAACCTATCACCACGTTCGAAATATAGTGGAAAAACCCACACTAACAAGGATGAAGAAACATTGTTTTGAGACACATTTTAGCTAAATAAACACACGTATACTGCACTAGCCGGGCCGTTGTTACGCACATTTTTTCCCCGGGGGGGGGAAGAATGAAACACTCACAAAAGGGTGGTGTCCCCTCCGTTCTTATGTGCAGATGAATGCCGCTCAGCTTCAAACCGTGTCCTGTAGCCACAGTCAATATACACATCTCCACACCTCAGGATCGCACTCTCTAAAAGGCCATATGTACAATACTCACACATAGATGTCAACCCTCCACAAAGCCGTCATATTTGTATAATTAAACTTTTTTTCCCTGACACACACAAAATACACCTAATATTAGACACGGACGGGTCACGTGGCTTGGCACCCAGGCCTTAAAAAGTTCATAAGCACACACAAACCCAGATGCTGGGAAAAGGGTGTGACATCTTGCCAAAATCGAGCTGAGGTAGACCCCACCTCAGTTCGTGGCGTATGATACTACATACGTGGTTTAGAACGCTCTATACAAGAACTCAGTCAACACAACATAGTTTCAAAAAATGCCGTGGTATGTGACATAAGAACAGAGTTGTATATGCCTAGGCAGAAGCCAACCCGTGGCCACTGTAAAAAAGAATGTAAGACTCACTCCAACCGAACAGAAGAACAGAGACAAAGACCTATACCACAACAAGACAAGTTTGTGCATGTGAAATACTTTACCAGGATCCCGATCATATGTTTGCACTGAGTCATACTGTAGTATAGTCAATCTAGATTAAGGAGTTCTACTACTCTGGAAACAGCTGTTTTGGCTCTGTTGGTTATTTGGTGGTTATAAAGGTAACCTTCTTGGGGAACTGGCAAAAACCCTCGCAACCTATGCACTCTTCTATTATAGAAGTAGCAAAAAAGAAACTGCAGAGTCAACTTTATTCATTTGAACTGGGTTGTGTCATCCCCTCTCAGTTTACCACGAAGAGTGCTTTGCTACTAGCTCGCCATGTACTGCTTTTCCATTTTCCTGGTTTTCAGCCAACTGGATGTATGGACAATTTATTTCCTGTCCTTTCTAGTTTTTGTTCTGCGCGAAGCCCCTTCATTTTCTCTGTTTACCTCTTCAGGCTCACTGAGAGCCTTAATGGCTAGTTGATATATACCCTCCTTGCAGTACACACAACACACAATGGGGATATATAACACTCCTTCACGCTCCTTAACGGGGCCCCATTCCGCATTTCATCATATATTGTGTGACTGACCACCCCCCTCTTGGCACCTGACTCTACCGTGCACCATCAGAAATTTTCCCATACCCCACCTTCTAGTTTACAACACGCAAACCAATATCTGTGTCCCTTGCATCTCCCGGCATTGTCAACAGATGACTTTATTTACCATAGTGTGGTACTCTCTTCTACCTCTGAAGCTGAAAGGCTGAGTCGACCCTGCCGGAATTTGAACATGAGCTAGCAGGCTTGACACAGATTACACAGATATCTGAACCAGCTCTTAACTGGCTGTGCTATCAGACTGATTTCAAAAGAGCACAAAGTTCAATTGAACACATGTTTGCCTGTAACGGGGCTGCTCGGTGGAGCTGCGTGGTGGCGTGAATGAGAAGACAGGAAAGGGACACTCAGAGTCGCTCATCGGGAGGAAGGGGTTTGTCAGAGACTAAATTAAGGTACGGGTTCTACAGATAACATACGGTATTTTACAATATAACCCCTTTTTTTCCCGTACCAGACCTGCTGCTGTGATATTTCTATCCGTTGCTTACGCGCAATGGAATGTTAATGATTAACTAGACACTGAAGGGCCCTCTCGCCTGCTTAGATAGATAGTTCAAAGTACATTTAATGGGTTTTTAGAGTAAGCATTATTCACGATATATTTTTCTGGCCTGCATAGAGCCTTTACTAATAAATTATTCAACATACATTCAGTGGGATATAAACAAATGTACGTAAACAAATGCTATGCTTAATTTTACCATGTATTTTCTTAGCCTCCATGCAGATACCAAGCGTATTTAATTATGTGATATGGATTCCTGGCATTTCGCAACCCCTTCTTGGCTATGCATTATTTCAAGGTTTCATTTACCCGTATTTGGACAATTTACAATTTTACTGGTGCCTTAATCAACCTTGTGTATTTTAATATTACCCCACTACTACTGCTATGAAATAAAGGCTTTCTAAGATCAGGGCTTTTCATAGAGGCCCCCCCCCTCTCGTGCCATGTTGGTGGCATGCCTTCTGGTATATGGACCCACTGCATTCGGGGAACCCCCCTCTCGTAGCTGCTATTGGGACTGATTTGGAGGTGGTGTCTGCTGTAGCCACCCTGAAGGGGGCCCTTTGTCTAATCTCTGCCATCCCATAGGTCTTAATGCACCTCCCTGTCTTTCCTGGGATAATCTGCTTCTACATTCTCTCGCATAATGGCCCATTTTCCCACAAAACCAACATTGTAGAGATCCTATTCCTTCCTTATGTTGGTTTCTGCCCTTCATATTTCTGCCACCATACCCTTTTCCTTGGCGTTCCTTCCACTGAACCTCTGGATCTTTGTGCGCCCCTGATCCCTTTTCCGCTATGTTGGTCTCTGTGAGACTTTTGAATTTCAACTGGGCGGTTGCTATTGAAGCCTCCACCGCTGTCAATTGTTTCTGTAATAATCTAATTTCTCTCTTTATTTGTTTTAACTCCTCCCCTTTTGATTCCTTTTTCTGGTTTGCATAAGGTTTCAAGTTTTGTGATATTTCGCTCATCCTTTCCTCTTCTTCCTCAATATCAACCATCGCCAGTCTCAGATCTGGCCCCTCCCTCTTTGTCCAATTTCCTCCCAACCTACTCTGGCACTCACACATTTCTTGTTCGCCCGTAATTTTTCCCTTTCCCCTGTATTTGGCCCTCCATAATCTTAAAATGTGCAGGTGTTTTTCTAATTTTTCCCCTCTCAATGCGGTCTGCAAGAACGTACGTAAATGGTCTATGTATTTTTGGGCTCTTGCTCCGCCTTCAGGCCAGCATACTGTTAAATGCTTTGTGGCATTCGTCCAGAAATTACTATATTTCTCTAACTTGGGTCTGTCTAGGGGATGTGAGTTACACATTTCCTGTAAAGGGGATGTCTGCTTACCTTCCATGGTTATGTCAACAATGAGAGCGGGCCACAGTGAGAATCCTGCGGATTGTTTAATTATCTAAGTCATGGGTTAGAAACCTTATTTTAATTGTTAATAACCAATCGTTTCCCTAAACGTAACCAATTTCAGGCCTAAGCCCTATTCACCTTCATGGGAGTGGCGTAGCTGTCATGTGAATCGGGCCCACTTCCTGGAAATAAATGACAGAAAATGTTTCGGAAAATATTCAATGCAACTTTGCAATCGCAGTTGATACTGCGCTGTCCAACGAACAAAGTCTAACCCAATTCTCTCCCTAGTTATAAATCATTTACCATCAAGACCAAAGTGCTTGTAGACAATTGAATTCAAAACTCAACATTTAAACAAAAACACGTAATGTCATGACACATGACACAATGAATAGCTCTCAATGATAAGCCCTCCCCTCTTGTTCGGGGCCGATCAAGTTTTTTCCGGTACTCAAATATGCACTGCAGTCTGCGGTTACCCTTCACGGCGCGTTACGGATGCAAACCAGATCAATGCCTAGTATATCCTGGAGTCGGACCCTCTGGAGGGCCGACACTCGGTGTATTTCATGAACAATACTTCTGTTAATGATAAAGGCTACCATCAACTTCCATACGGGAACGTCTTCCAACCATGAATTTACCCTTTTTACACACCTACACGTAACCACTTCTGCAATACCTACACATAACAATATATTATAAATTGAAACAAATCTGCCCTGTCACTCACCCCCCCCCCCTCTATCCACCTTACCTCTGTCCGCCTCCAGCCTCCCGTGTAGTTACGGTCATTCCACCCCACACTCGGATCTCTCTCCCCCACCGACCAGAGTGGTCCCAGGGATTTGTCCTGTCAGTGTGCACTTTGACTCACCACTCTGGCCAGTACAGCAGAATGCCCGATATTTGTTTGTGCAGGGCGATGCAACAGGCCGGTCTGTAGGCGGCAGAGGGACTCACCAATCAGTTCTTTCTCCTCCCCGTACGGGCCACCAAAACTGTTCTAGAATTTACAGTTGGGAGGAAGGGAAAATAAGTTACACAAGGCAGATTCGTTCACAACAACAATGGCCTTTATTTTTCTTGACAACAAGAATCCTCCTAACACAGTTGCAACGAAAATCTCCTAACACTGTACAGTGGAGAGAGTCTTGTGCTAGCCTCCCCATCTGGGAGACCATCAGAAGACCTCTGATCTTATGGCACCTTTTCCTCCATTTTATACATTTCTGTACATTATCCTATACTGGTCTCCTCCAATCAGGAGACCTCAGGAGACATCAGGTGACATCAGGAGACATTTTTTAGGTGGGCGAGTTGTTTTTGGAAGGCTTGATTTGCCCCCGTCTGGGGTGGTGGATCTTGGCCTAATTACAATTGGCTCCATCACATCAGGCGATACTGGTTACATCAGGTGTTTACAGCAGCGTATGACATCATGTATGGTCATGCTGCCCTAGGACATTCTCATGTTATGTAGAGTGTTAAAAAACATCAATAGTCAATAGTGGTGCTTTGTTTACTCTTGTTGTTCTCTTATACAGATGAGCAGACTGGCCCAATTTTATTTTACAATGAGTCTGCTCATATACATATGTGATGTAGCTCTTACATTTTAAACATTCATTAAAACACTTTGAAACTGGTACATTCTACAAATACATTCTATTCAAAACCTATAATTTCAGAGTTCCCAGCCATCCATTTTCTTTACCCACGTCTGCTATTTTCTCCCCCCGGTGAGTCATACCCCTGTTATCACCTCTCTTTGCTGACCTATTGAATCAATAGTTCTGTTCTGATCTTACCCTTACTCGGTAAGGGTGAGGTTGACCTGACCTAACCTAACTTATCTGACATCATTTCTGCATAACTGCAACGTGGCTGTACTTTACCAATTTGACACATCTACACTATCTGGAGGCCTAGTAATCTTCTCTGCTTTCTTTCTGCTTTCTTTTTAAAACTAGGACAGGGCCCTATCAAAACCAATTCTAGTTCATTTCCCCCCTCAAATCCGGATTTAAGACAAAAGACGAATTTCCCTACCTATCGGAGTCTACTAAGGAGGCCGTCCCTAAGGCACTAGTACTAGCTGTTCCAAGCTCCAATATTCATTGGCACACTAACAACACTCAACAGTCATTTATGATGTGGTGAGGTAACTTTTCCACTGCCAGCATCACTTAGCTTGGCAGGCAGTATCAATAAGAAATCGAAAATCTCAAGCAGTTACGAGGAGCGAGATCAAGAGCTGTGTTGTCCAGAGTTAGTCGATTTAGGAAGTTCATATTTCATAGTTCATGCAGCCCACATAATGTAGTACCTGCATCTGCGCACAGCTCCTTTCTCAATGTTCAAAAAACCGATCAATTGTGTTGGACAAAGTCCTTTTTGATGTCATCATTTGCAGCACACGGATGCCACAGGAAAGCATACTCCTCTCGAACAGTGTTTGTGAGCCAGAACATATCGGTTTCTGGCACATTCCGAGGCCCGACCCTCCCGGATCCTGATCTTAGCTTTTACAGTTACCTTAACATTGTTATGGGTCCTCGGCTCAAGCAAGAGCAAGCCCTCTGCAGCCACTTGTGCGGGTCAGTTCTTTTTTCGTTCATTACTGTGGCCCACGGAATGAAGGCCCAAGAAGGAAGGTGGAAGGCCCAAGTTCAAGCTGGGCCCCAGATACGCACAAGTTCTTCAGTGGCATACTTCAGAGGCCGCGCCTGCAAGGTGGGTGAACCGTGATGACTGGTTGCGTTAGGATCCTTCTTTTCTTTTTGGACCCTTCTATGACTTTAGTGCCAGGAACTGGTTGGATATCGGAGCTGGATACATGGCAAGTAGCCCATTTTCTCCCAGCTGGCTGCAGCTGCTAGTCATGCACCCCTAGGTTATCGTGGTGGCTGGAAGCAGTCTCTTAAGAGAGGAAACAAAGGTGAGATTACTTCATCTGCCAGTTACTATGACAATCGTTTTTTACAGTACTGTGAATGCTTCTTTTCCCTATTTTCACTGGGGTCTGTGGCCTCACTGTTCATTTTCGTCTACCAATCACCTTCACAAATTATCTCCATTGTATGCCCTTAGCAACCTAACTGGGCATGTTGCCCCTAATTCATATAACACGTGTTGTCAAACTGTAATTTACTAAGAAAATGGCTAATCTCAGTGACTAAAATAGTCCCCTCCCTTCCCCACGTTACTTCGTTCGAGCCTGAGCCAAATATGGCACGCAGAGAGAGAGAGAGACGAATGGCAATACAATGGATGGCTGATTTCTGAATTAAACAATGACTGTTACCGAAACCTTGAGTAGGTGCTAATACTGAACCCTCCTCCCAGATCCTTTTGCTGATCACCATATTAATAATGTGAGGTTCTGACAAGCTAACCCTACCTTGTAATTTACACTGGGCTAGATGCGGCAAGCAGAGTGAGGCGAGTTCGTTGAGTGGCTCTGGTATGTACAATCCTTGTT
>JASCRA010691824.1:0-10267 GCA_030264435.1 Desmognathus imitator
ATTGTGAATTGTATGTTCTGATTACATTGATTAAGCCACTGCACAAACTGTTCGAGGGTATCAGTTTCCCCACGCCAGATCAAAAAGCAGTCATCTATATATCTTTTGAACAACACAATGTGCTGAAGAAAAGGATTTGTAGAACTCAAAGTATAAGATTTCTCGTACTGGTCCATAAACAGGATCGCCAAATTGGGGGCAAAGGGCGCGCCCATGGCGGTCCCGTGGATCTGTTGATAGAACGTGTTCTGAAATTTAAAGAAATTGTGGCATAAAGCCAACTCGGCGCAACCCAAGATGAATTCAGATGGTACACTGCAGTCAAGTCTAAGATTAAGTACATTCCGCAACACTGTCAGCGCTTCAATTTGAGGAATATTGGTATAAAGCGAGGTTATATCCATGGTAACAAGCAAATCCACATTTTCATCAAAAGGATGACCCACAAGGAGGCGTATGGCCTCGGAGGTATCAAGGATGAAAGTATCAGTACATCTCACCAAGGGTTTTAAGAAGAAATCGACATATTGGCTAAGGGGCTCAAGAATAGACCCACATCCAGATACGATAGGCCGCCCCGGTGGTTTAGTCGCATTCTTATGAATTTTGGGAAGGGTATATATCACAGGCGTCCGAGCCCCATCCCTATTAAGGAAGGCGTATTCTCTATCGCTCAGCCACCCTGCAGCCAATGCCAGATCCGTGTGCATTTTAATGAGAGATTGCAGGTGAGGAGTGGGATCCCTATCAAGCTTAAGATAGTATGTAGGGTTCTGAATCTGAGAAAGTAATTCTTGTTCGTAATATTGCCTGGTCATTAAGACCACCCCACCCCCTTTATCCGCGGGTTTAATCACCAAATTAGAATCATTTTCCAATTCGTGGAGGGCAAAACGTTCCTCGGGACTCAAATTGTTGGGCACAAATTTGGGCGATGCTACAATGTCAGAAATATCTTGGCGCACCATAGACTCAAAAGCCAAAACATTGGCAGAAATTTGCTGGGAAGATGGACGAAACGAAGACTTCTCTCTCAACCCGGTGGTGTCGGTAGTACCCATGGATTGAATATGGTCCTTGAAGAAATATTTTAACCTAACTTTGCGAAAGAATTGATCCAATTCCTCGTGGGTTTCAGCTGCCTGAATGTGTTGGGTCGGGACAAATGTGAGACCTTTTCTAAGTAATGACTCCTCCATTGTGGTAAGCACACGGTCACTAAGGTTGAAAATAGGAAAGTCCTCGAGGGAAACCTGATCACCTCTCGGACTCATAGTCAGTTCTGATTCGGACGACGGTTCCTCAGTATGTATGGGGAGCGGGAGTTGTCTCCCCTTCCTCGTCCTCTTCCGCGGCCCCCTCTGCCTAAAAAAGGTTGCTGGCGCGGATGCAGCTGGTTATCTTCTCCGCTAGCGGACGAGGTGTCAGAAAAGGTAACCCAACGACGTCTGCCACGTCCAGCCGGACCCGATGGTTTGGGTTTTGCAAAGTAATCCTCCCTAAGATAGGGATAGGTTATCTCTTTATTGTAATTTTTCAAATCAAATTGAAGCTTCTCTGCCTTTTTTTTAGTAGTGAGTTTGCGAAAATCTTCAAAAAGTTTATTGATAGAAACAATTTTAGCCTTAGCGACTTGTATAAGCGAATTTAAATTAAAGGCTGCCTCTTTTTCCAAAATATCATTCATCAACTGATCAGCGGTGTATTTGGCCGTTTCTATGGTCAGAGCCATCCAGTCTCGGGAACAGCTGTTCCCGATCCAACTGAATTTCTGTAAGTAAACCTTATTATCGGTAAACAGGATAGGCTCGTTTTTGACCTGGAGTCCAAATGGGATAATTCCACCTTTAAGATACTCGACTAAAAATTGACCGTGCAATTCAGTGCGGAATTGTTTCTTCTTTAGATTAAGAAGAGCATCACTCTCAAATTTACCAGAGCTTTGAAGATCAGACAAAGCAGCTCCAAAAACGGTTTCAGCAAGGGTAAGTTCATTAATCTGTTCAAGAGTAAAGGCAAATGTTTCTGCCTCCGCCATTCACGCAGCAGAAATAAGAAAAAGAAAAGAAAAAGAGAAAAAAAGAAAAGAAATAAAAAAGGGAGAAATGAAAAAGGTGAACCAGAGGTAAGGGCCCGTGTGGAACTAACAGCTGTTCACTAAATTGGTACAACACTCAAAATAAATACGAAAGAATCAGTAACAGTGGACTGTCAATCTATGTACAGTCCAACAGGGAGACGCAAATCTCCTAATATCCAAACAACCTAGAGGCTGTGCAACAAGAAAAACAACATGGATAGCCCAGATAACCCTCAAATCAAACCAGTAAAGGGCATAAATGTAAATACAAACAACGCACTGGGAGAGGGATAGATCAAAAACTTAGGAACGATGGCCTCACC
Organism: Desmognathus imitator; assembly: GCA_030264435.1. Taxonomy (NCBI): domain Eukaryota; kingdom Metazoa; phylum Chordata; class Amphibia; order Caudata; family Plethodontidae; genus Desmognathus; species Desmognathus imitator. Next base: position 2,404 of record JASCRA010691824.1, read on the forward strand.
CGTAGGGGAGGTCAAAGGTTAGCAATCAATGCAGCTGGTTAGTTAAACAAGGGCAAAACCAGGGATGGGAAACAAAACTCAGAAAAACAAAAGATGTACAAATTTACAAAATTGTTTTATTATTACACGACCTGTGAAAAAAGGCAAACACAAATAATACAATCACACAAGACCAGTAAAACATAAAATTACAAAGCATGTCCCGTGCATGGTAGAGTCAAGATGGCAGAAGACTCAAACCAACAGGCATCAGAACATGAGCGCCACTCCAGCTAAAGATAACAGAAAATTCCTTGCTGGACAGTTAACTGAATTAGACATTGAATGGACAACTTGGGCGCATAAGCAGACAGAAGGGGCCAACAGGCTGTTTCGGTTCTTTATGCAGTAATTTATGGCAGAACCATCGTCAGGGCAAAAGAAGAAATTGACAGGTTGTGATGACAAGTACTCCTGGAGCTGAGAATAAATCAACATGAACCAAGGGGGAATGCCTGGATATCGCAAATTCCAGGTGAGAACAAGCCAAGAGGTCACTGAGAACGAAGCACAGAAAGAACAAACAGAAATGAGAAAAACACACAAGGAGAGTAAAGCGTCACAACCGCACGAAGGCAGCCGGCTCACCTGCATAGAGTAAAGCCCTTCAAGGCAACGGAATCCCGGGGACCAGGAGTGGACACACAATTTACCAACTCCAAAGGGGCGGCGTGAAGTAATTAATGGCTAGAAAGAGGGGAAAACAGGTCATTACCAGAAGGCGTCCCCACCCCAAACCCCTACCGGCGTCCAGCCGTCAAGTGCTCACCTGGGCAAAAAATGCACCGTCCTTAATTCGACCAATTTTAGGAGGGAACAGCGGTACTGTGATACAGGCTGGAGTCACACCTACACCAAAAAATACCATCAAAGTAAAGTTTTGAAATAAGCCCTCTCTGTCCACTTATCCAAAGTCCACAGAGCAATTGCTTACCAGACAAGCGAGAGAACACGTCCGACGCCCGGAGTCCCACGGAGGAAGGAGTGCCGAGCTGAAGGCACCTTAAATATGCAAAAGGGGAGGGGGCCAAGAATGGCCCAACCAATCACAGGGCTTGAAAAACGGGCTGAAGGCTCCAATGGAGGCGCAGGCAGAAAAGCAGCCCTGGCAAATGCGTTCAGCAACAACACATTCAAAACAAATCTTGTAAAACGGCCCATAAAGTGAAAATAAGTATGCGGCCGGTGGAATACACAAACAGGCAAAAGTAAGAGAAGGAAAAGAAGAAAATGGCGTGAAAGACGAGATCAAAAATCACAGACAATTGTCAAGACAGCAGCCAAGTACAATAATACGATCTTATACAGATCAGATCAAAGTGCAATCTACAATTCACAGCGGGGGGCAAAGAAACGATACATGAACCGTTGCCAGAAATCACAGACAAATATCAGGACAATAACGGAATCTATTCAAGAACATTCAAGCCGTGTGAAATAGTGTCAAATTTTCGAATCAGCTTGCGTTCTACAGTTACCAATAATGCTGTCAAATCCCCTCCCCGCGGGGGCAGACGGACCTTACGTAAGACGAGCCATGTAAGTGACTCGACGGGGTGGCCCAATGACGTAAAGTGGGCGGCAAGTGGGGCTGTGAGGGTTTGCGTCCGTATCCTAGACTTGTGCTCACTAATACGCAGACGGACCTCACGTTCCGTTTGCCCAATGTACATGAGTGGGCATGGGCAAAAGACAGCATAGATGACATTCATACTGAGACAGTTAGTATGGTCCCTGATCTGGTAATGAATGTTATTATACGTCACCTCCTTGGCCTCAATGGTGCAATCGCACGCCACACAGTTACCACATCTGGTGTGTCCCTGGAAACGTTCCTTACCCCAAGCCTCTAGCACCGTATGTGGCGCCCTTTGAGTGCGTAGCTGTGAATGGACTAAATAGTCCTTGAGGCTCTTGCCTCGCTTGAACGCGAATCTGGGGCGATCCAGAAAAAATTCTTGAGTCTGTAGAAGTTGCCAATGTCTGAGAATGCTCTTCCTTACCCTGTCTGAATTGCGGTTGAAAGTACTAACACATGTGATGACATCATCATCACGGGACCTCGAAGTGTGTTGTAGCAGAACATCATGGGGGTTGTTGAGGGCCCGTTTTGCTGAGTTATAAATCAGTTTATCCGGGTACCCTCGCACCGCTAGCCGACCGCCCAAGTTGTCGGCTGCCTCACGGAAATCCTGGGTGGTGGTGCAATTCCGTCTACAGCGGAGGAACATCCCGAAAGGGATATTTTCCCTAAGGGCCCGGGGATGTTCGCTGGAAAAATGGAGTGTGGTGTTACGATCTGTGGGCTTGCGAAACAATTTAGTAGCAAGCACCCCATCTTGATGAAAAACAGCCAGATCAAGGAAACTGATGGAGTCGTAAGCACACTCCATAGTAAATTGTATGTTCTGATTACGTTGGTTAAGCCACTGTACAAACTCTTCGAGGGTGTCAGTTTCCCCCCGCCAAATCAAAAAACAGTCATCTATATATCTCTTGAACAACACTATGTGTTGAAGAAAAGGATTGGTGGAACTCAAAGTATGGGTTTTCTCATACTGGTCCATAAATAGGATCGCCAAATTGGGGGCAAAGGCCGCGCCCATGGCGGTCCCGTGAATCTGCTGGTAAAATGTGTTCTGAAATTTAAAAAAATTGTGGCATAATGCCAACTCTGCGCAGCCCAAGATGAATTCAGAAGGAACACTACAGTCAGGTCTAAGATTGAGTACATTCCGCAACACCGTAAGTGCTTCAATTTGAGGAATATTAGTGTAAAGAGAAGTTATGTCCATGGTAACCAGCAGATCCATGTTTTCATCAAAGGGATGCCCCTCCAAAAGGCGTATAGCCTCGGAGGTGTCAAGAATGAAAGTATCAGTGCATCTCGCCAGCGGTTTCAAGAAGAAGTCAACGTATTGGCTGGGGGGCTCAAGAATAGACCCACATCCAGATACGATAGGCCGCCCCGGTGGTTTGGTGGCATCCTTGTGAATTTTGGGCAGGGTATATATCACAGGCGTCCGAGCCCCATCCCTGTTGAGGAAAGCATGTTCTCTATCACTAAGCCACCCTGCGGCCAATGCCAGATCGGTGTGCATTTTAATGAGAGACTGTAAGTGAGGAGTGGGATCCCTGTCAAGCTTCAGATAGTATGTAGGGTTCTGAATCTGGGAAAGTAATTCTTGTTCGTAATATTGCCTGGTCATTAGGACCACCCCACCCCCTTTATCCGCGGGTTTAATCACCAAGTTAGAATCGTTTTCCAAATCATGGAGGGCAAGACGTTCCTCGGAACTCAAATTATTAGGCACAAATTTGGGCGATACTACAATGTCAGAAATATCTTGGCGTACCATAGACTCAAAAGCCAAAACATTGGCAGAAACTTGCTGGGAAGATGGACGAAAGGAAGACTTCTCTCTCAGCCCGGTGGTGTCGGTAGTACCCATGGGTTGAATGTGGTCCTTGAAAAAATACTTTAACCTAACTATGCGAAAAAATGTATCCAATTCCTCGTGGGTTTCAGCTGCCTGAATGCGTTGGGTAGGGACAAATGAGAGACCTTTTCTAAGTAATGACTCCTCCATCGTGGTAAGAGCGCGGTCACTAAGATTGAAAATAGGGAAGTCCTCGAGGGAAACCTGATCACCTCTCGGACTCATGGTCAGTTCTGATTCGGACGGCGATTCCTCAGTATGTATGGGGAGCGAGAGTTGTCTCCCCTTCCTCGTCCTCTTCCGCGGCCCCCTCTGCCTAAAAAAGGTTGCTGGCGCGGATGCAGTTGGTTATCTTCTCCGCTAGCGGACGAGGTATCAGAAAAGGTAACCCAACGACGTCTGCCACGTCCAGCCGGACCCGACGGTTTAGGTTTCGCAAAGTAATCTTCCCTAAGATAGGGATAGGTTATTTCTTTGTTGTAATTTTTCAAATCAAATTGCAGCTTCTCTGCCTTTTTTTTAGTAGTGAGTTTGCGAAAATCTTCAAAAAGTTTATTGATAGAAACAATTTTAGACTTGGCGTCTTGTATAAGCGAGTTTAAATTAAAGGCTGCCTCTTTTTCCAAAATATCATTCATCAACTGATCAGCAGTGTATTTGGCCGTTTCTATGGTCAGGGCCATCCAGTCTCGGGAACAGCTGTTCCCAATCCAACTGAATTTCTGTAAATAAACCTTATTATCGGTAAACAGAATGGGCTCGTTTTTGACCTGAAGGCCAAATGGGATAATCCCACCTTTGAGATACTCGACTAAGAATTGACCATGTAATTCAGTGCGAAATTGTTTTTTCTTTAAGTTAAGGAGAGCGTCACCCTCAAATTTACCAGAGCTTTGAAGATCAGACAAAGCAGCTCCAAAGACAGTTTCAGCAAGGGTAAGTTCATTAATCTGTTCAAGAGTAAAGGCAAACGTTTCTGCCTCCGCCATTCACACAGCAGTGATAAGAAAAGAGGAAAAAAAGAAAAAAAGAAAAAACAAAAGGGAAAAGAAATAGAAGAGGGTAAACCAAAGGTGAGGGCCCGTGTAGAACTAACAGCTATTGACTAAATTAATACAAATACAAGTTTGAAAAAATCAACAACAGTAGACTGTCAATATATGTGCAGTCCAACAGGGAGACGCAAATCTCCTAATATCCAAACAACCTGAGGTTGTGCAACAAGGAAAACAACATGGATGGCCCAGATAACCCTCAAATCAAACCAGTAAAGGGCAGAAATGCAAATACAAGCAACGCACTGGGAGAGGGATAAATCATAAAATTAGAACAATGGCCTCACCCGAAGGGAGGTCAAAGATAAGCAATCAATGCAGCTGGTCGGTTGAACAGGGACAAAACCAGGAATGGGAAGCAAAAACTCAGAAAAACAAAAAATGTACAAATTTACAAAATTATTTTATTATTGCACGACCTGAAAGAAAAAACACAAATAATACAATTACACAAGACCAGTAAAACATAAAATTACGAAGCATGTCCCGTGCATGGTAGAGTCAAGATGACAGGAGACTCAAACCAACAGGCATCAAAACATGAGCGCCACTCCAGCTAAAGATAACAGAAAATTCCTCGCTAGGCAGATAACTGAATTAGACATAAGATACAAAACTTAGGCGCATAAGGAGACGGGAAGGGCCAACAGGCTGTTTCGGTTCTTTGTGCAGTAATTTATGGCAGAACCATCGTCAGGGCAACAGAAGAAATTGAACAATAAACAGGTCGTGGTATCAAGTACTGTAACAAAAGGAGAGGTACTCAAATTATTGCAGAGTCAACATATGTTATGAATTAAACAATTTAGTGAACAACAAGTGGTTCACATCATTTAATATAGCTTCACCGACCACCCTGGTCCTAAGCCTACACCCATGGTGTACCCAGTGCACATAAAAGGAAAAGGAAAAGAAAGTGTAAACATAGCAATGCCTAGACCAATTAACCGGAAAACAAGCCAGAGAACAAGAGCAGAGAAGGAGGGAGGGGGAAAAGAGAGGGGCGGAAAAACCGAAAAAAAGAGAAAAAGAACCAAAAAGAAAAGCAGAAGAAAGGGGCTACAGTATTATACCCACCTCCTGGAACTGAGAATAAATCAACATGAACCAAAGAGGGCTGCCTGGGTGTCACGAATTCCAGGTGAAAATAGGCCACAAGGTCACTGAGGATGAAAAGAAACACAGGGGGACAAGCAAAAATGAGGAAAAGAAAAACAGAAAAGAAGGGAAAAAGTCGCAAACCACTCAAAGGCAGCCGGCTCACCTGCATGGAGTAATTGACGCTGGTGCACAGACCCTTCAAGGCAACAGACTCCCGGGGACAAGGAGTGGACACGTAATTTCCCTACTCCAATGGGGGCGGCGTGATATAATTGATAACTAAATAGTAAGGGAAAAAAAGGGGAAGGCGGAAGGTCATTACCAAAAGACGACCCCACCCCAAACCCATATCGGCATCTAGCCGTCAGGCGCTCACCTGGGCAGAAAATGCACCGTCTTTAATTCGACCGATTAGAGGGAGCAGCGGCACTGCAGTACAGGCTGGAGTCACACCTGCACCAGAAAATACCATCAAAATAGAGATTTAGAATGAAAAGCCAAATCTACCCAACTGTAAAAAGTCCACAAGGCAAGTGGCTTACCAGACAAGAAAAGGAACACGTCCGACGCCCGGAGTCCCACGGAGGAAATTGTGCCGAGCTGAAAGCACATTAAATATGCAGAAGGGGGAGGGGCCAGGAGTGGCCCAGCCAATCACAGAGCTTAAAAAACGGGCCGAAGGCACCAATAGAAACGAAGTTAGTAAAGCGGCCTGGCAAATGAATGCACCTAATGCGTCCAGCAACAGTAAATTAAAACAAACCGAGTTGAATAATCACGAATCAAGCAGAACACGGACTGGACTCGTAAAGCGGCCCGCCAACGAATCTTAAAGTGAAAACAAGTTTGCGGCCAAGGGAGCACGCCCAATGGGTGAAAGGACGGGTAAAGAAAAAAATGCGTGAAAAGCGGGATTAAAGATCACAGGCAAATGTCAGAACAGTAGCAAAGTCCAAGCAATTGGATCTATTCAAACACATTAAAAATGTAGTATCGGATTATCGAATCAGAATGCATACTGCAATTAACAGCAGGGGGTAAAGAGAAGATACATGAGACGTTACCAGGAATCACAGGCAAATGTCAGGACAATAGCGGAATCTATTCAATGGGATCTATTCAAGAACATTCAGACCATGTGAAATAGTATCGAATTTGCGGATCAGATTGCGTTCTACAGTTACCAGCAATGCTGTCAAATCCCCTCCACGTGGGGGGAGACGGACCTTGCGTAGTACGAGCCATGTAAGTGACTCGGCAGGGTGGCCTAATGACATAAAGTGGGCGGCAAGTGGGGCTGTGAGGGTTTGAGTCCGTATTCTAGACTTATGTTCACTGATACGCATGCGGACCTCTCGTTCCGTTTGCCCAATGTACATGAGTGGGCATGGGCAAAAAACGGCATAGATGACATTCGTACTGAGACAGTTAGTGTGATCCCTAATCTGGTAACAAATGTTGTTATACGTCACCTCCTTAGTCTCAATGGTGCAATCGCATGCCACACAGTTCCCACATCTGGTGTGTCCCTGAAAACGTTCCTTACCCCAAGCCTCTAGCACCGTATGTGGCGCCCTAGGAGTACGTAGCTGTGAATGGACCAGATGGTCCTTGAGGCTCTTGCCTCGCTTGAAAGCAAATCTGGGGTGATCCAGAAAAAAGTCTTTAGTCTGTAGAAGCTGCCAATGTCTGAGAATGCTCTTCCTTACCCTGTCTGAATTGCGATTGAAGGTACTGACACATGTGATGACATCATCATCACGGGACCTCGAGGTCTGTTGTAACAGAACGTCATGGGGGTTGTTCAAAGCCCGTTTTGCTGAGTTATAAATCAGTTTATCAGGGTACCCTCGCACCGCTAGCCGACCACCCAAGTCATCGGCTGCCTCACGGAAGTCCTGGGTGGTGGTGCAGTTCCGTCTGCAGCGGAGGAACATCCCAAAAGGGATGTTTTCCCTGAGGGCCCGGGGATGTTCGCTGGAAAAGTGGAGCGTAGTGTTACGATCTGTGGGCTTACGAAACAATTTAGTAGCAAGCACCCCATCTTGGTGAAAAACAGTCAGATCAAGGAAACTGATGGAGTCGTAAGCACACTCCATTGTAAATTGTATGTTCTGATTACGTTGGTTAAGCCACTGCACAAACTCTTCGAGGGTGTCAGTTTCCCCCCGCCAAATCAAAAAACAGTCATCTATATATCTTTTGAACAACACAATGTGTTGAAGAAAA
>JASCRA010692930.1:0-10234 GCA_030264435.1 Desmognathus imitator
GGACCTAATGCCCGACTAGAACACATCAGAGGTAAATGAAGTGAAGAAAGCCACACTAAATCACCCACATGGTAGACAGGAGCGGCTGTACGTCTCTTGTTTGCAGCTCTGGTCATACGGGCCTGATTCTGTTTCATAGAGGCTTCTATGGTCTTCCGTACTCTTTGAAGACCACTAAGATGTTTCTCGAGAGCCGGAATCTTATCAGAGCTTTGTAGGGGAACGGGTAATATACGAGGATGGGTGCCGGTGAGACCATAAAACGGACTAACCATAGTAGAAGTCGTGGGGGCATTGTTGATAGAGAACTCGGCCAGGGGTAAATATTCAACCCAGTCGTCTTGGGTAGAATTCACATATTTACGCAAGTATACCTTGAGTGATTGGTTCATCCGTTCGGTGAGACCGTTACTCTGGGGATGATAGGCCGAAGAAAGAGCCCTGGTAACACCCAAGGCTTTACAAAGAGCCGTCCAGAAACGTGAAGTGAACTGCACCCCCCGGTCAGAGATGAGGGTCTCCGGCAAACCATGAAGCCGAAAAACCTCGCGGATAAAGACAGACGCCAATTGTTGTGCGGTAGGAAGACCCCTCAAGGGAATAAAGTGGCACATCTTAGTAAACGCATCAACGATGGTCAGGATGGTATCACAATTTTGGGACCGGGGCAGCCCGACAACAAAGTCCATCGTCACAGTGTGCCATGGCGATGGAGCAAGAGGCAGGGGATGCAATAAGCCCATAGGCCTGCCCGAAGCCCTTTTATGCTGACAACATACAGGGCAAGTCGCGACATAAGCCCTAACATCCTTGGCCATGGATTTCCACCAAAAATAGCGAGACATTGAATAATGCGTGGAGGCAACGCCACGATGGCCAGCGGTCGGGGAGTCGTGGCAAAAACCCAATGCCCATCTACGCGTCTCGTCAGAGAGTAGTACCACAGTATCATAACGATAAAGGAGCTCACCTCGAAGGGAATATTCCTTACCCTTGAGTAGTTCCTCCAAGTCACTAGAGGCTACATCATGTTTCATGCGGGCCAAGGGGTCAAGGAGAGCAAATACAAAAGGTTTATCCACAAACATGGGAGAAGAGTGATGAACCGTCTCCTCTACCTCATGCATGCGGGACAGAGAGTCCGCCACAATATTCTTAGTACCCGGAATGTAAGTGACGCAAAAATCAAACTGAGAAAAGAAAAATGCCCAACGGGCTTGACGAGAGTTACGACAATCCATGGAATTAAGTATAGAAAGATTCTTATGGTCTGTACGAATAAGAAAAGCTTGACGAGCTCCCATTAAATGGTGACGCCATTCAGTACAACCCTGACGAATAGCTAATAATTCCTTCTCTAGCGTGGAATAGTTGCGTTCTGCACTGTTAAGTTTCCGCGAAAAGAACGCAACAGGATGTTCCATGTTGTCATCCTTTTGAACCTGAAGGAGTACTCCTCCGATAGCGGCATCCGACGCATCAGTTTCCAGAATAAACGGTTGAAGGTCGTTTACGGCCCGTAAACAAGGGGCAGTTGTAAAAGCAGACTTTAAAGAATCAAATGCAACCTGTTGCGGAAAAGACCATGAGTAAGGGGTGTCCTTTTGTAATAAGGTAAGGAGCGGAAGTGTAATAAGAGAAAAACTCTTGATAAACTGGCGGTAGTAATTGGCTAGACCCAGGAAGCGTTGTAACGCTTTGACAGAATTCGGTACAGGCCACTGAAGCACTGCCGCAACCTTCCGCGGGTCCATAGCATGACCCTGAGCGGATAATATGTAACCCAGGTACTCGACGTGGGAAGCGGAGAATAGACATTTCTCAGGTTTACAGCATAGATTATTACTTCTAAGACGATGCAACACTTCTCTGGTATGGTGTATGTGCTCATCCTCAGAATGGGAAAATATAAGAATATCATCCAGATAGACGATGACGGAAATCTGTAATAAGTCAGAAAAGATAGTATCAATGAATCTTTGGAATATAGACGGGGCATTTACCAAGCCGAACGGCATCACCTGGTATTCAAAAAGGCCGAACGGAGTACGGAAGGCCGTCTTCCACACATCCGTGGGGTTCACACGAAGTAAATGATAAGCGCCTCGAAGATCAAGCTTGGTGTACCAAGAAGCCCCTGCAACGGCATCTAAAATATCCGATATCAGTGGCAGAGGATAGCGATCTCTAATGGTAACCTTATTTAGACCACGGTAGTCGATACAAGGTCTCAAATCCCCTGTCTTTTTCGATACAAAAAAGAGAGGGGCCCCTGCCGCGGCATGAGACGGACGTATGAGCCCATTAGTTAGATTCTCGTCTAAATAACCCCGCAGTACCTCCTTTTCTGCCGTCGAAAGGCGGTACATGCGACCAAAAGGAACAACGGCACCCGGTATCGTTGGAATGGAGCAATCCAGGGTAGGCCTAAGTGGTGGAAGGGGTTTAACCGTTGGATTGGAAAAGACGGCAGAAAAGTCATGATATGCAGGAGGTATGTTCTCCTGAATTTTAACTGGAACGGTATTTCCCAAAAAATGTGTGTGAGTCCAATGGTCTGGTTTAAGACACCTAGATAAACAAGTAGATGAATGGAAACACACCGCGCCGGTTTCCCAGTCAATCAAGGGGTTATGATACCGGAGCCATGTTATACCCAAAATAAGGGGATAATGAGGCGAATGGATAACATCAAACACTGTGATTTCAGTGTGTTTTCCAAGTTTGATGAAGAGAGGGTTTGTCTGATGGGTGATAGGACCTGAAGACAAAGGAGATCCGTCCACGGTCTCAACTAAAGTCGGCATCTCTTTCTTATCTAAGGGTGTTTTCTTACTAGCGACCCAGGATTGGTCGATGAAGCATCCTGCAGCCCCAGAATCGATAAGTGCAAGTATAGGTTCCTGAAACATGATTGTGCCGATCTTCCAAAATAATACCATGGATAAGGTAAGAAGCGCTCTACTAGATGGTGTATATCGTGGCAAGGTGGAAGGACTACTATTGGTACTCGAGGATACGTCCTTTTTATCCGTCGAGTGAGTTAGTTTAAAGGACGTTTACCAGGGCAAGTAGGACAAGCTTTCACCAGATGACCTGATAGACCACAATATAAGCAAAGCCCATTGGATATTCGATACTGACGCTCTTCCTTAGTTAGAGGGCCCCTAGCGGTACCCAGTTGCATGGGCTCTTCCGTATTGGATGCTAACTTATCCTTCCGAACGTCTGGGGGATGGACATTCGTCCGACTGGAATGCCCTCGCCGTCTTTCAGATCGTCTTTCTGAAATGCGGTAATCTATCTGAAGTGACAAATCTACCAAGGCTTTTATTGTCGTCGGTTTATCCACCCTCGCTAATTCATCCTTCAGGTCGTCTCGTAGACCTCTTCGGAACACAGCCATCTGGACCTTTTCTGGCCATTTCAGTTGTGCCACTAACGCATGAAATTGGGCTACATAGGCCATAAGATCACGGCCACCCTGTGTACACTCAAGTAGCTGATCTTCCAGCCCATAGGCACATTGCTCGCGTTTAAACATGGCCACAAATTCGTTTTCAAAACGGGCGAAATCAGATAGAATCACGTCATTAGTAACAATATACTGCTCGGCCCATGTAAGGGCATGTCCAGACAAATGTTTAATAAGGAACCCCACTTTAGATCTGCCTGTTGGAAAGGCAGTATCATGGAATAAAAAGTGGGCTTTATAAGCGGTTTGAAATTCACGAAGTGACTTAGGATCACCAGAATATCTAGTCAGGACTATGTCCTGAGTGGTGGGTTCAAGAACTACAGTAGGCTTGTTAGTTACCAATTGTTTTAACGTAGCATTTTCTATGGTTAATTGTTGTATCTGTTGGCTCAACAGCTGGACATCATTAGTGCTTGCTGCCTTAAGATCTGTGATCTGCTGGTTAAGTTGTTTTACCGCAGCAGTGAGCTGTTCAGAGGAAGCCATAATGTGACTGTTTTCAAGTGAGAGAACAGCTTGTTTTTCTGGCGTATTAACCTGTCACGTATATGAGCAGGCTTACCTCTGTAGCTGGAGTCGCTGTAGTGTTTGCGAGACACTGCCTGTCTCTATCTGTACCACAAATAGCAACAGGCAGTAAAACGCTAAGCTCTGGGAAAAGCCTGTAAGGGAAAAAACCCAGAGTGGTACAATTGCGACCAACAAGGGATGCACTGGTAATTAAGGAGAAACTGAGGATCAGCAGCCTAGGGAGCTAACCAGGCAAGGGACTACGCTAGAAGCTAAAGGAGGGTCTAACTTCCAGGAACCTAAGGAACCCTAGCCTGTGCTACCCTAACACCACAAAAACACAATTGTACCGGAAATTTCAAGAAACAAGGAAACACGCAAGGAAGGGAATTAACAAACCGCAAGGTGGGAAAACAGAAAGCAAGTTCGGTACTCACGCGTCAAGACGGAAGGATGACACGGAATCGGAACGTAGACCGGACAAATATCGGCAACGAGAGGCAACAACAGGAGGAAACCACAAGGCGGAGCGCACAAGTAGAGCGGCGAAGCGAGACAAACTGGCTCGTTAATACGCGCCGTTGCTCTGTGTTGATCCCGCTATACGGTGTTCGTGCAGCCGGCGCTGGACCGTGATTGGCCCAACGGACCCGGTTGCTGATAGGCTGAGGAACGGGGGCGCCGATGGCTAGTAACAGAGGCGGCCATCTTGGAGTGGGGAATCACTTGCAGGAATGCTACCCGATACACTCCTAATGCCCGTGCGCGACGACGGAGGATGACAGCATGCCCCCTTCCTAGCGGCCCAGGTTTGGCAGGATGGGCAACGTGAAAAGAGCGAATAAGACGTGCTGCCTTTACTTGGTCGGCAGGTTCCCAGGAACGATCAGAAATGGAATAACCCTTCCAGGAGATCAGATAAAAAAGTCTCCCTCGTATGAGTTTAGCATCACAGATGCCGTCAATCTCATAGTCGTCTGAACCCATTACCGGAGGGGGGGTTGGTAGTTTTCTGTCTAAAAAGGGATCTGGGACGCATGGTTTTAAGAGCGAAACATGAAACGTAGCATGGACACGCCACTTAGGTGGTAGTTGAAGTCGTACCGCGACCGAATTTATGATCTTGGTAATGGGAAAGGGTCCTAAAAAACGTGGACCTAATGCCCGACTAGAACACATCAGAGGTAAATGAAGTGAAGAAAGCCACACTAAATCACCCACATGGTAGACTGGAGCGGCCGTACGTCTCTTGTTTGCAGCTCTGGTCATACGGGCCTGATTCTGTTTCATAGAGGTTTCTATGGTCTTCCGTACTCGTTGAAGACCACTAAGATGTTTCTCGAGAGCCGGAATCTTATCAGAGCTTTGTAGGGGAACGGGTAATATGCGAGGATGGGTGCCGGTGAGACCATAAAACGGACTAACCGTAGTAGAAGTCGTGGGGGCATTGTTGATAGAAAACTCGGCCAGAGGTAAATGATCAACCCAGTCGTCTTGGGTAGAGTTCACATATTTACGCAAGTATACCTTAAGTGACTGATTCATCCGTTCGGTAAGACCGTTACTCTGGGGATGATAGGCCGAGGAAAGAGCCCTGTTAATTCCCAAGGATTTACAAAGAGCCGTCCAGAAACGTGATGTGAACTGCACCCCCCTATCAGAGATGAGAGTCTCCGGTAAACCATGAAGCCGAAAGACCTCGCGGATAAAGACAGACGCCAATTGTTGTGCAGTAGGAAGACCCTTTAAGGGAACAAAGTGGCACATCTTAGTAAACGCATCGACAATAGTTAAAATAGTATCACAATTTTGGGACCGAGGCAACCCCACAATGAAGTCCATCGACACAGTGTGCCATGGCGAAGGCGCCAGAGGTAGAGGATGTAACAGGCCCATGGGCCTACCCGAGGCCCGTCTGTGCTGGCAGCAGATGGGGCACGTCGAGACATAAGCTTTAACATCTTTGGCCATGGATTTCCACCAAAAATAGCGAGACAGTGAGGAAAGTGTGGAGGCAATGCCACGATGACCTGCGGCTGGGGAGTCGTGGAAATAACCCAATGCCCACTTACGTGTCTCATCTGAGAGCAACACCACAGTGTCATACCGATAAAGGAGATCATCTCTAAGGGAATATCCCTTCTCCTTAAGGATATCTTCCAACTCCCCAGAGGCTACGTCATGCTTCATGCGGGCCAAGGGGTCAAGGAGAACAAATACAAAAGGCTTATCAACGAACATGGGAGAAGATTTGTGTATCGTCTCTTCAACCTCATACATGCGGGATAGAGAATCTGCCACAACGTTCTTTGTTCCAGGAATGTAAGTGACAACAAAATCAAATTGGGAAAAGAAAAACGCCCAACGGGCTTGACGAGAGTTACGACAATCCATAGTATTGAGTATAGAGAGATTCTTATGATCTGTGCGAATAAGAAATGCTTGACGAGCTCCCATTAAATGGTGTCGCCATTCAATACAACCCTGACGAATAGCCAATAATTCCTTCTCTAGCGTGGAATAATTGCGTTCTGCACTAGTAAGTTTACGCGAAAAGAACGCAACAGGATGCTCTAAACTGTCATCTTTCTGAACCTGAAGGAGAACTCCTCCAATGGCGGCATCCGACGCATCTGTTTCCAGAATAAACGGTTGAAGGTCGTTGACGGCCCGTAAACAAGGGGCAGTGGTAAAAGCAGATTTCAAGGAATCAAATGCATTCTGTTGCGGAAGAGACCATGAGTAGGAGGTATCTTTTTGTAATAAGGTAAGGAGGGGAAGAGTGATAAGAGAGAATCTCTTAATAAATTGACGATAATAATTTGCTAGCCCAAGAAAGCGTTGTAAAGCTTTGACTGAGTTTGGTACCGGCCATTGAAGCACTGCTGCTACCTTTCGGGGATCCATAGCGTGACTCTGAGCTGATAATATGTAACCCAAATACTCGACTTGGGAAGCGGAGAACAGGCATTTCTCAGGTTTGCAACATAGATTGTTACATTTAAGACGGCGTAATACTTCTCTGGTATTGCGTATGTGCTCATCCACAGAATGAGAATATATGAGAATATCATCCAGGTAGACAATGACTGACAGTTGCAATAAGTCAGAAAAGATAGTATCAATGAACCTTTGGAATATGGATGGGGCATTTACCAAGCCGAACGGCATCACCTGATATTCAAAAAGGCCGAACGGAGTACGGAAGGCCGTCTTCCAAACATCCGTGGGGTTTACACGAAGTAAGTGATAAGCGCCTCGAAGATCAAGTTTGGTGTACCAAGAAGCCCCGGCAACGGCGTCTAATATATCCGATATTAGTGGCAGGGGATAACGATCTCTAATAGTGACTTTATTGAGACCACGGTAGTCTATACATGGCCTCAAATCCCCTGTCTTTTTAGATACAAAAAAGAGAGGGGCCCCTGCGGCGGCATGAGACGGACGGATAAGTCCATTAGTTAAATTCTCGTCTAAATAGGCCCTCAGTACCTCCTTTTCCGCCGTCGAGAGACGGTACATTCGACCAAAAGGGACAACGGCTCCCGGTACGGTTGGAATAGAACAATCCAGGGTAGGTCTAAGTGGCGGTAGGGGTTTAACTGTTGGATTAGAAAAAACGGTAGAAAAGTTGTGATACGCAGGAGGAATATTCTCATTTTCCGAGGGGAATGGTATTTCCCAGAAAGTCAGTGTGAGTCCAATGATCTGGTTTCAGACACCTAGAAATACAAGTAGAAGAATGGAAACACACCGCCCCGGTCTCCCAATCAATCCAGGGGTTATGATAACGGAGCCATGTTATACCCAAAATGAGGGGAAAATGAGGAGAATGGATAACATCAAACACTGTGATTTCAGTGTGCCTTCCAAGTTTGATGAAGAGAGGGTTTGTCTGATGGGTGATAGGGCCTGAGGACAAAGGAGATCCGTCAACGGTCTCAACTAAGGTCGGAATCTCTTTACAGTCTAAGGGTGTTTTCTTATTAGTGACCCAGGTTTGGTCGATGAAGCATCCTGCTGCCCCAGAATCGATCAGCGCAAGTATAGGTTCCTGAAACATGACTGAGCCAATCTTCCAACATAATACCATGGATAAGGTAAGAAGGGCTCTACTAGGTGGTGTGTATCGAGGCAAGGTTGAAGGACTACTGTTGGTACTCGAGGATATTTCCTTTCTATCCATCGAGTGACTTAGTTTAAAGGACGCTTACCAGGACAAGTAGGGCAAGCCTTCACCAAATGCCCAGATAGACCACAATACAGACAAAGTCCGTTAGATATACGATACTGACGCTCTTCCCTAGATAGAGGGCCCCTGGTGGTACCTAGTTGCATGGGTTCTTCGACATTGGATGATATTTTTTCTTTTCGAACCTCTGGGGGACGTATATTCGTCCGAATGGGATTCCCTCTTCGTTTTTCAGATCGTTGTTCAGATATACGGTAGTCTATTTGGAGCGCCAAGTCTATCAATGCTTTAATCGTTGTTGGTTTATCTACCCTAGCCAATTCATCCTTAAGATCTTCCCGTAGACCTCTTCTGAAGACGGCCATCTGAACTTTTTCTGGCCACTTAAGTTGTGCCACTAACGCGTGAAACTGCGCGACATAGGCCATAAGATCCCGCCCACCCTGTGTACACTCAAGTAGTTGATCCTCTAACCCGTAAGAACATTGCTCTCGTTTGAACATGGCTACAAATTCGTTTTCAAAACGAGTGAAATCAGATAGAATCTGATCATTTGTAACGATGTACTGCTCAGCCCATGTGAGGGCATGTCCAGAAAAATGTTTAATAAGGAACCCCACCTTAGATTTGTCTGTCGGAAAGGCAGTATCATGGAATAAAAAGTGGGCTTTATAGGCGGTCTGGAATTGACGAAGTGATTTAGGATC
Organism: Desmognathus imitator; assembly: GCA_030264435.1. Taxonomy (NCBI): domain Eukaryota; kingdom Metazoa; phylum Chordata; class Amphibia; order Caudata; family Plethodontidae; genus Desmognathus; species Desmognathus imitator. The sequence goes on from JASCRA010692930.1 coordinate 8,888, forward strand.
TCCAGAGTATCTAGTTAAGACCACATCTTGTGTGGTGGGCTCGAGAACCACAGTAGGCTTGTTAGCTACCATCTGCTTTAACGTAGCGTTTTCAATGGTTAGTTGCTGAATTTGTTGGCTCAACACCTGAACATCATTAGTACTTGCAGCTTTAAGGTCAGTGATCTGCTGGTTAAGCTGTTTTACAGCAGCAGTAAGCTGCTCAGAGGAAGCCATGTGACTGTTTCAAGTGGAAGAACAGTTTTGATAAGGCGTATTAACCTGTCACGGATTGGCAGGCTTACCTCTGATTCTGGATGTCGCTGAAGTAATTGCGAGACACTGCCTGTCTCTATTTGTACTACAAATGGCAACAGGCAGTGAAACGCTGATCTCTGGGAAAAGCCTAGAGAGGAAAAAACCCAGAGTGGTACAATTGTGACCGATAAAGGAGTCAACTGGGTAGATGGAAGGACTGGGGGGCAGCAACCTAGGGGGCTATCCAGACAAGGGACTAGGCTACGGCTCAAGGAAGGGCTGAAGCACAGGAACCTAAGCAACCCTATACTACAGCTGCCCTCATTGCACAACAACACAATTGTACCATACCAATAGGAGGAAGAAAGGAAACACGACAAGCAGAAGAAAACAAAACCAGGAAGTAACAAAACGGACACGAGGCAAAAACACAGCAACAGGGTACTCACGAATCGGGGAAGACCAGAAGAGACACGGAGCAACGGAGCACACCGGAAGGACCGTGGGCGGCAGGGAAACACCGGTAGAACCACGGCCGGCAAAGGAGGAGGCGTAACTGGAAACAACCAACTAGGCCAAAAACACGGGAAGGCGGCGAGAGCAAGACAAAACAGGCTCGTTAATACGCGCCGTTCGTCTATGTTGTCTCAGTAGTTATGGCGTTCGTGCAGCCGGCACCCATCTGTGATTGGACCGACGGCACCGGCTGCTGATAGGCTGGGGGAAGGAGGTGCAGACCGATCGCTACTGGGGCGGCCATCTTGGAGTGGGGTATAACCTGGAGAAACGCCACCTTGTACACCCCTAACGTCCGTGCGCGACGTCGGAGGATGACATTTATAAATGTTGAGTAAAGTAAAGTAACAGTAAGTCGGTGTGGTTTGAAAATGATGTCTTTGCATAGGATGTGCACGTTTTTTCGGACGCAGCATGGGCAGGTGGTATTTGCCTTCTTTTGGAATAATAAACGGTGCGCGGAACTGTGGCCGGTAACTTGGTTGCGTCAGGTGCATTCTGTGGTATTCTTGGAAATTTTTTCCAGTGTTAGTAGCTGTGACTTTGTGGGGGTCCAGTGGCAGAATAAGAAAATGCTGTTTCGAATTAACAACC
>JASCRA010694037.1:0-10186 GCA_030264435.1 Desmognathus imitator
CAATACCAGATCATAAGCAAAAGAAGTCGAAGGGCAGGCCAAGGTCATGCACAGAGTCAGTCAAAAATAAAAAGTTGATAACATCACATGTGACATACCTTCTACTACAGATGTTGTTTTCTTGAATCAAATGTACGATAGATTCTGTGACGATGTTTGCTCCAATTTTTCTTTCCTGGGTCCAGCCATCACTTCACCTCCCATTTTAACTTGGTTTGACCAACAATGTTATAAGTGGCGACTAGAATTGCGTCGGCATATCAGACATCTTAAACGGAGCACCAGTAATGGCTTATCAGTGTCAGCTCAAACCCACGCCACCAGAAGGGAGTATAAATGGAAACTCTTTTACAAAAGGAGGTATTTCCACTATGCCAATTGGGAGAAGATGGCATCTGTGCTAAGTTCTGGCAATGCTAAGAAATTTTGGAGCCTTGTTCACTCAGGTACAGATTATGCAAATAATACTCTTTACCCCTCTGTGATTCCCTGTAGTATTTGGTCGGACTTTATCAGTCTTCACTGTAGAAATTCCTTTGGTACTTGCCCCCGGGCAATGGAATTTAGGTCGTGCCACAATTTCTGATGTAACCACTTGTATTACCTCAGTCTGTTGTTCGCGCGCTGCTGGACCAGACACCATTCCTCCAATCTTGTTTAAACAAAATCCATCCTGGTGGGCTAAAACCCTTACACCCATCTTAAAACATTTCCTAGAAACGGCCACGATCCCGGATAAATGGAAGGGGGCTTTACTGTTTCCAATTTATAAAAAGGGCCCTAAGAATTCCCCTGCCAGCTATAGGCTTATTGCATTACAAGACATTCTTAGCAAAATTTTTGGGAAATTTCTCCTGACTTGTCTAGAATCCTGGGTGGAGGATCGCGGACTCCTTCATTGTACGCAAGCGGGGTTCAGACGTGGGGCATCTACATGTCACTTACTGTTCTCCCTGGACTATCTCATTAGAAAATATGTTAATCTGGACAAGCATTTATATGTGTGTTTTATCGACTATAGTGCAGCCTTCGACTCTGTACCCAGAGCCTTACTCTGGAAGAAACTCTTTGACTGGGGAATTCCTCATAACTTGTTGCAAATTTTGATTGCACTTCATGAGGATACTTGGTCTAGGATCCGGTATGGGGAGCATGGCAAGGTCTCTGGGAAAATACCCACCTATCAGGGTGTGAAACAGGGGTGCGTGCTTGCTCCCCTGCTATTTAATCTTTTCCTTTCAGACCTACCATCCTACCTGTCTGGAGTCAAGGGGGCTTCCACTTTTGTAGGAGAAACACGGGTGGATATTTTATCCTACGCTGACGACTTAGTTGTTCTTGACAGAACCAAACTGGGTCTTCAAAAAAAATTAGACAAGATTGCTGACTTTTCACAGAAACACGGTTTGACAATCAATAAATCAAAAACTTACACTATGCAGTTTGGAAACCAGCCGAATAAATTTACTTGGTTCCTAGATAATCAGCCGTTGCAGAACACCAATCTTTTCACTTATCTAGGAGTAGTTTTTACGAAGAAAATGGTGTGGTCTTCCCATTTAGAGAGGATACACATAAGTACTGCTAGTAAATTAATTGGTTTATCTAAATTCAACAGTAAATATGGCGGTTCCTCAGTGACCCCTTTTTTGCGTGGCTATGAGGGCCTAATTGCTTCCTCCGCCCTTTATGGGGCTGAAATCTGGGGTAACAAGCCCTGGGCTGTTCTGGAAAAAAAATTGATGGCTCTGCTTTGCGCCGGTGTTTGGCCATGCCATCTTCTACTCCTGTTGCTGCTTTGCGCTTGGAGTTAGATTTGCCATCGCTGAACTTTAGAGCTATCAATAAACTGATTGTTTTCTACTGTAATCTGAGTCAAGCATCCAATTGTTTTATTGCCAAACGATGCTTTGATTAATTGTTTGCCTCATTTGCCTCTGCCAATCCTCATCCTACCGCTTTACTGTTTTTACAACTTGCTACTAGCTTGGATTTGGATCTAGGATTGCTCTGGGGTGGCAATAATGGTGTGCTCCCCAAACAGTATTGGCGCTCAAGGATGCTGACCCTTAGCCGCGCCCCTGACATACACAAAATTGCTTCGTTACCTTCCCTACAAACTTATTTAGCCATCAAACGTTGCCTGGGCCGCGAATATTATGTCAATGCATCTAGCTCAGTGGCAATGATTACTGCCTTCCTTAATATTCGTTTGGGTTATCTGCCAACCATGATGCACTGGGGTCCTCACTTGAATATTGCTAAGAGTGATAGATTTTGAAGTTGCGATGGAAAAACAATTGATACAGTTTTCCACTTTTTCTTTGACTGCCCTTTATTGTGCGATGCCCGCCAAAGGTGGTTGCAAAACTACTTGTTGCAAAACTACTTAGATTTGGGCACAGTTGAATGTGTAATCACTCGTCTTGCTCATCTCCTTAATTGTATGGAATTGAAGGTTATCTTGTCTTTGATTAATTTCACCTGTCAGGCTCGGCAAATTAAAATTTCTGAATACCAGCGCTTGGGTTTTTCAATATAAGTTTATGTTATGTAAATTCATAGTTTTATTAAATTTTTATTGCTGATGTTTTCTGTAATGTTTATATATTGATTTAGTTATAGGGCTCTAACCATTTTATTATTAGGCTTTCTGTTTTAATTTATTTTTCTTGTTGAAAATGCTGAAGTGCCAAACAACAATAAACTTTTATTTATTATTATTATTATTATTATTATTATTATTATTATTCTCCAAAACCTTTATTTAGACGTTATTTCATTCATACAAGGTTGAATATAAAAGAAATGAACCATATATATAGTACACACATAGAAAAACACGATGACAGTTATAAAGCAACTTGTCTTTGCTGAAATAAAAATTTAACATATATATAAATTCTTACAAAATCAGAAAAGGAGTTCTCTTTGAGGATCAAGTCTAAAGAGTAATGATTATTGACACGGTATTTACCAAGCCATCGCTCTTGGAGAAAGGCATGTGAAGGGCAATTGAATAAGTGTAAAGTGTCATCTATAACATCTATACAATTTATACAAAAACGAGATGCCCTTTCAGTGCCTGTCCAGGCTAATAAGAAAGCATTGCATGGTAAAATGCCGTATCGGAGCTTGAGTAGAACTCTTAGTACTGATCTCTGTATCTCACAAGTGAATAAAGGATATAACTCTTTGTGGGTTTTAATTTTCTGATAATTGATGAGTAGTGAGCGAGAAGAGATGTTTGTGTGTAGGCGGGAACATGCGTGGGTGGAAATGATGTCAGCAATACGCTTTTTAGTTATGCTTTTGAGATCACAGGCTGGTTCCCAGAACCGGGGTAGGTTATATTCTTCAGTGACAGCCCCTCTCTCATCAACAGTACCTCTACCAAAGACTCCTTCCTCTGCTCTTCCGGATATCCCACTACCTCAACCCCCGTTGAGGCCTCAACCTCTGCCTAGAGGCCTGAGATCCCCCTCCCCTGTCAGGAAAAACATCGAGAAGTTTGCCACTCTGGCCAGGATTAACAAGACTGCCAACATCGGTGTTGATGGCATTTATCGTCCCAGAAAACTCTGAGTTTTATTTTAGATGGCATGTATTAGTTGTTCCGTTTTCTTTCTGCTCTGCTATCCTTTCTTTCCTGGTTATCATTTACTACTTGTACAGCGGTTCAGAAGCAGAACGCGGTAATCGCTTTATAAAAACTTTTTAATAAATAAATAAATAAATAACAAATCTAACTGGCTCGTTAATACGCGCCGGTAGACTGTTTAACGAGAAGCTAAGTAGTTTTTAGAGCAGGCGCGCCTGTTCCATGATTGGCTCGGCAATGCTAGTCTCTGATTGGCCGAGGCGTGGCTGGGAACTCCTTTAAATGGGGCGGCCATTACACAGTGGGGCTGAGAACATGGAGAAACCACTTTATAGGTACCTAATATCGTCCTCCGACGCGAATGACGTCGGAGGACGACAACCTCAATTACCAGACAATCAACAATGAGCAATTCCTACTGAAAATTCTGGTTAAAGATATTTATCTACAATTGATTTACTTCCTGCACATGGAATGGAGGCGGCATTGCGTGACCTCCAGTGTAACATTTATAACACTATTGACAAGTGTCAATAGTCTCTGCTATGGCATTGCTGCTGCATCGCTCTGTGGCGTTTGACCTGTTGCAGGATACTCTTATTAATAGGCTCCAGAAAACAGCCAAGCTATCCAGACTTGGAAGTCATTTACCACTGACAGCAGTGCCAATGTCTGTCTCAAAGCTGCCTACTCCAATGATTGTATAGTCAGATGTGGGGTCCTACCGGGAGCTGATCTTTCTTCAACTATTTGTAACATTTACTGGACAAACCCTTGGTCGATGCTCTTCACATCAAGTGTGTGTCATTGACAACACAGATTAGGATCCCCCTTTCTAATGATCACGCCAAAGACACTTAAAGCCCAATGAGGTCTCTGCCTTAATCCAAGACTGGATGGCTCTTAGTTTTGCCTTCCTCAATGACACCAAAACCGAGCTTGCTCTTCTTGCCACCTTTGACTAAAGGAAAAAAGTTGTTGATAGGCTTCAACATGTGAATATTTGTGCAGTTACATGGTCTTCAGTCTGTCTGTCTGCCATCTTTTGGAACAGGTCCAAGTCACACACATCAACTCTGTCTCCAAGAGTAGTGTATGGCCAGCCTTGAGGTAACTGGAGGTTTCTAATGGATAGTAGGTTTCCCGAATCCCCATCTTGAACCACGTGATCTCGCTGGTTCCATCAGAGAGCTGAAAACTTTTCAGAGCCTCCTCTTCTGGAATCTGATGTTGGTGCGCAACTTCAAAGTCAATGTCGATCAGCTGCAGCCAACATCGGGTACCGGTAAATGGCATTCTCGACCCATCTTCTATATAGGCACCAGCAGGGACCTCCTATGTCAGTTCCTTTTTTCTCCGCGTTCCAGATGCTAGAGAGCTTAGGGAAATCCTTCTCTGTGAGAGAACATTTTTTGCTCCATTTTTGGGTCTAGTTTTCCTGAGGAAAATGTCTTCCCTGGCCCCTGGCTTCACGCAGTGCCACAAGTGCCACAGGAAGATGTCAGTCACTGATCAAAATCGTTGATGTCTGGTGCTTGTGGGCTGATCATCTGATCGATGACTGCCTTGATTGCCAGGAGATGAAGCTGAAGACCCTCGGTAGTCATCTCGGGGCTCTCCTCGGAGGGCCTCGGTGGACCCATCAAGGCAGCGCCACCACATGTTGTTTGACCACTTGGGCTCGACCTCCTACTTTCACATGCAGACCCAGGAGCCTTGGTGTTCCGGTTCCTCGGCGTCCACCTCCACCTCCTGGTATGCCCACTCCTGATCCCTGTGGCGATGGTCCCTGACACCCCAGGGCCCGAGGATCGACATTGGCCCCAAATTTCTCCATTTTGGCGGTCGGGGTCTCGACCCCCTAAGGGTTGATCCTCCTATTACCCAGGCACCCTCTGCTCCTCCCAGTGTGCTGTCTGTAGAGCAGGAAGGTAGGCAGCTCCAGAAGATCTTTCTTCTGGAGCTGGCTCCCAGGCACTGTGCCGACTGCCAGTGCACTGGATCTTGCATGCCAGGGAGAAACCCCCATTCCCTCAGCACCCGCTACCTCAGTCCCAGGTCTGTGCAGGAACCCCCAAACCCCCACAGGGGTTGGTGGGGCTGACACCAGGGTTGTAACCACCGGGTCCAGTATGACCAGGGTTTTTACCCAGGTGTCTGCAGGGATTACCTTTGCGGACACCATCCTGGGGTACACCCCTACAAAGCTGGGGGAGGGCCTGGGTCCAAACTGGACCAAGGCCCTGCAGTTCCACTCACCTGTCAGGGTTGGGTTCTGCTTGGGCTCTCTCTGTCCCACCACAGCCTTAGGACATCCTGGTGGATTCAGAGAGCGAGGGAGAGGGAGGGTCTGATGTGGTGCCCATTCGCAGAGGGTCTGCTCAGACCCTCCATGATTGGCTTATATATGCCAGTGGCCTTCACACATCACCCGACAGTGACTTGGCTGAACCAGACTCTGGCTTTTGCCCAAAACAGGGTACTGATTACTGGCATCTGGTTAAACAAGCCACTGACATTCTGTGGATCCAGCTCCCTGCCCCAGAGCAGACTACAAATGTTCTGACAGAGATCTTGGATTTGCCTGAGGTAAAGGGGTGTTGGACCTTCCAGCACTTACAACCAGCAGCGATGAGTAGAGGACTTCCCCTAGTCCTCCCTCCGCTATGTAGATAGCCAGAGGGTTGAAAAGGGGGCCACAAGAACCAGGGTTGTCTCTTGTGACACTGCACCTAAAAAACACAAGCACAATATAAAGAAAAAATTAGTACCGTCTCTCCAGGGGTTGCAACTAAGACCAAGGGTGATTATTCTAGGAACCAGCACTCACCGAAATAACGCCCCCTTGAAGCTCTATACCAGGAGCAGTGTAGAAGCAGTAGCAGGACTCAGGTAATGGCAAACAGTGCTGGGAAAGGGTGAAGCAAAGCTTGGCGTGTTCTAGCACACATGCATCCCAGACTGCCACCATACGTCAGAAAAGCAAGGCAGTACCTGATAGTCACGCAAAGGAAGAATAAGTCAAAGAGTAAACGCAACCGAAGTTACGTGGGAAATATACAAGCAAGGTAGGTAACAGGCCAGAGTCAAAACCAGGAGGGTAACACCAGAAGCCAAGGAGTTGAATAAACAAGTCGATAGAAACAGTCCGGGGTTCTAAACCAAGCAAGTCAAAGAGGTACCACAGGAAAAGCCAAGAAAAGTCAATGGACAGGCCAGGGAGTCAGAAACCAGAGCGGGCAGCAATACAACCAAAACGAAAGGCAACGAGGAGTCAATAAGAAGTCCGAGTCACTTATCGCAAAGCTTGAGCACAGGAATCACCGCAACGTAGTCCGCTTGTTGAAAGCAAGCAAGGATGCATTCTCGGCATCCTAATAAGGAGAAACCATAGACACAAACAGTGAGAAAGGACCAATAGGGCAACATGCCATAGAATGCCATAGAATCCTTATTGTAGCGCCAAGCGGCCATCTTAAAGTGGAGTCCCAAAAGACATATACTATGAGCATGCTGCAAGTGGCTACCGGTGCGGTCTCCTAGAGCAATCTAGGGCGAACACTAGTGCGTTGCTGGAAGGACCACGGGTACCGGAGAACCCGGACCTATTGTCGGGGCTTCTGAAGAACCAGAATAGGTGGAATCCTAACAAGGGGGCTGCAGGTCTTCACTTCAGCCCAGCAATATCTAAGCCCATCCTTGTGCTGTAAGAGCACCCCTGCAGTATTTCTGCGGTTGACCCTAAACTTTCCTGGAAATACAAGGCCCCTGCAGAGGACTCTGCATTTGTCTATATCTATCCTTTGCCAGATAGCCTAGTCATCCAGGCAGTGACTGTATAGTTGGGAGTGACTACATTCCCTGTTCTTCCACCGGACAGGGACTCCATGTACCGTGAGTCTCATGCAAAGAAATCTTATGCTTCGTGTAGTTTGGGGTTGTGGTCCTTGAATGCGAGCTGCACTTTTGCTCTCTACACACATGCTATTTTTAAGGACCTCCAGAATCTTGTGGAGCACCTGCCTGTACAGTTTCAGGACAGAGCTGACCATCTGGTTGCCGAGGGCTTGGAGACAGCAAAGCAAACTTTGCTCTGTGGCTTAGATGCAGTTGATGCGGTGGGTCGGTCCTTGGCCACTTCAGTATCCATGTGGCCTCATGCATGGATAAATATGCATGGATAAATACATCCCACTTCTCGTTGGATGTACAGTCCAAACTTTAGGACATGCCGTTTGATGGCGGATACCTCTTTGGTGCTAAGGCAGACGAGGCTCTGGAGAGGTTCAGTACACAAAATGGCACTGAATTTAGGGAAGTCCGAACCTGCTCCCAAGCCGTTCTCTTTATCTTGGCCCAGTAAAACTCAGGTTCCTGCTATGAAAAAGCAGCAGCCCTGAAAGCAGCTTCAGCTTCTGCTGGCCCCCAGAGGCCGGGGCAAAAGCCGTGGGAAGGGTCAGAGAGAAACGGGCTCGAAGTAGGTTCCCCCTGCCCCTCTGCAGTCATCCTGACCTTCCTGCTGCCTTACACCCCACCCTGGTGGGGGGACACCTATTGGGGTTTATGAAGAGGTGGGAGGAAATCAACACGGACAAGCAGGTCCCACAGATCACCTACAGACCATCCGGTCGGGGGTACTGTCTCCCATTTCAGATCCGACCTCACCCTTCCCCCAGCACCCACGAAGACGCAGAGGGACCACATATCTGTCTTGACGCAGGAAGTGCTCTCCTTGCTTCAGAAGGGAGCAGTTCAATGGGTGCCCATCACCCAGAGATGCCACGGTAGTATTCCCATTTCTTCCTGGTTCCCAGGAAGTACAGAGTCCTCTGTCTAATCTTGGACCTGAGGAGACTGATCAAGCTCCTGCGGAAGGACAAGTTCAAGATGTGTACCCTCGCCCAGGTCCTGCTGGCACTGTCCCAGGGAGATTGGATGGCGTCACTGGATCTGAAAGACACGTACTTCCATAGTCCCATCCATAAGGCCCACCGGAAGTTACTTCGCTTCACGGTAGGGGGGAGCATTACCAGTTTTGTGCCATGCCCTTCGGCCTCACCTCAGCTTCTCGTGTTTTCACAAAAGTGATGGCGGTGGTGGCGGGTCATCTCAGAAAGGAAGGCATTCATGTATTTCCCTACCTCGATGACCACATCAAGTCGTCATCAGAGGATCGACTCAGGCAAAATCTGTCTCGTGTGTGCACTCTGCTGTTCACCCTCGGTTTTTCTATAAACTGAGAGAAATCGCAGCTGGTACCGACTCAACGGATGCAGTATATGGGGCAATCTTGGACACCACTACGACAAAGACGTTTCCACATCCAGAGAGGGTTCAGGCCATACAGTCTTTATTACACAGTTTTGATTTGGTTCAACCTCTGGCTTGAGATATATTTCTGATTCAAACACTGTCCATTGTTTTCTGGTATATGTTTTGTGGATTTTAGTGCTCTGGGGCCTGTGGGCATGCAGCACTTAAATCCATTAAACAAAACTAAACTACAGCAGATGCTGCAGGTCCTTGTTGAGTGTTCCCAAGTCCCAACAGTAAGGTTCTAGAGGATGCTCGAGCTGATGGCCTATTGCATTCCTCTGTTCTCCCATGTGTGACTGTGCATGAGTCCCCTTCAGTGGGCTCTGGCTTCCCAGTGGAACCAACACAGTGGAGATCCTTACGAAAAACTAACAGTGACAACCCACCTAGCACAGCAATTGCGCTGGTGGGGGGATGTGGAGATGCTTCAGAGAGGACAACCTTTTTGGCCTTCTCCACCTCAAATCACCGAAGTGACAAACGTGTTGCTCTCAGGGTGGGGAGCACACACTCTGGAACTATCTACCAGTGCACTGTGGAGAACAGAAGAATCCTCTCAGCACATCAACTTGTTGGAAGTGAGCGCGTTCAGGCTGGCCCTTCGTTCCTTCTTCCCAACTCTGCATGGAAGAAGGACCGAAGTTCTGGTACTCACGGACAATACAGTGGCCATGCATTATCTAAACAAAAGAGGAGTGGGGCCCTTTCAGCTTTTCTAGGAGCACTCCTTCTCTGGGAGTGGGCCATCCTTCACGAAATTCATCTCCAGGCTGCTCATCTGGCCAGGGAGGAGAACGTACAGGCAGACACACTGAGTCACCACTCCTCAGTCTCCCATGAGTGGGAGTTTCATCAGGAGGTTCTTCAACCCATCTTCAATGCTTGGGGCACTCCGTAAGTCAACCTATTTGTGACTGCAGACAACAGAAAGTGTTGGCTGTTCTGTGCCAGAGCGTACCCTCTAAAAGGTGCATTCAGAGATGCGTTCACAATACCCTGGTATTTCAGACTTGTGTACACGTTTCCCCCTCTACCCCTCATCGGGGAGGTGGTGGCACGCCTCAAGATGTACAGGTGTCAGATGATTCTGATCGCACCAGACTGGCCCCGGCAAGTCTGGTACGCAGATCTGTTGGAACTCAGTGTGGCCACCCCGATCAGACTGCCCCACCGGGCAGACCTGCTTGCACAACGGGGGGGTCAGGTGCTACATCCAGACCCCGACAGTCTCAAGCTGCACGCTTGGCTTCTGAAAGGGTGAGATATAGC